>JAPZDV010000010.1:8256032-8266153 GCA_029814665.1 Acanthurus lineatus | reverse complement strand
TATCTATCTATCTATCTATCTATCTATCTATCTATCTATCTATCTATCTATCTATCTATCTATCTATGTGTGTGTGTTTGTGTGTGTGTGTGAAAATTGCCATTTTCAAAAAAATACATAAAATACATAAACGTATAGAAAATCCTTCTTACCTAACCATCACATAATAACAAAAGCCAGAGAAATTCCTTTTATCTAAAACACCTAGCCCAGGAAAACATAACCTCCATTTTTGCCACTATTAAAAAGTTTAATATACATAGGGATGAATGAATTTTTAAATCTGTTTAATCTGCTGCGAGAGGCTCTGAACCCTCTTGCAGAGGCCAGCAGCTTGTACTCTGCATGTAAAGTGGGACAGGTCAGTTTCTATTCTGCTGCTTGTCTCGGTGTAGCCTGTTCGTAATCAGACTGTGGGGACTAATGCTGTTTCAAATGGAGCAGTTTGGACTTCAGCTTGACAGAGAGGTTTCCAAACCAAGCTGTGATGTCATATCTGACTATGCACTCTAAAATCTGATTGGAAAGAAAAAAAGGACATAATTTTTTCTTTAAAACACCAACAACGCTGAGTTGATTGAGGAAGTGCAGTCATTGTTATAATCTCCTACAGAAACTGTCTGCCTTTGTGCTAATGGAATAGACTTACTAATAAAAACACCAACATATTCGTGCGTGAGGACTTGTGAGATTGTTTTGTTATGAATGGCTACTGGCCATGATCACCCAATCCCCTGAGGTCAAAATCATCTCCTCTGCTGAAGACAAGATGGTTATCTGCACTCTCATTAAATAACCTCTGTGTCTCTGACTGATGGTCAGATAAATTGCTGTCTGTCTTAAGCTAGGTCAAAAATAAGAGGAGGTTATTCTGTCTATGGACAGTCTGGTATATATAGTTTTCCATTTTTCCTCTCAAATAAGTCTGAATCATAATAAAAAAAGTCAGAAGTAGCAAGTCCGTACAGATTTCCTTCTTCACGCTGGTTACAAAAGGTGTAATCTGATGTGAAAAAGCCTCAGCAGAGGTGTGAACTCTCTCAGTTGCGTGTTAACATATATCTACATTTCTTGTATGTTCTCCCTCTGTTTTAGTTGAATGAAGCCCTGACACCTAACCTGCACGGTATAAGTATGCTTTGTATCTCTCTGTCACTCTCTGTCTCATCCTCCTTCAGACACATTCAGGTACAAAGACAGACCCATCTCTCTTCATCTGTACATCCCTGCGTTTGTGCTGTCTGCCTCCTGCCACCTTGCAGGATTTATTGGATTTCATATCTCCACACTTTGACCACAAGAGGAAGGATTCAATTACCCAGAGCATGTGGATATGAGTGAGAGTGAGAGGGATCATGAAAATCGAGTGGCTCTGCATGCAAACACAGTCCTGAAAACATTAGTTCACTCACACATGCATGGACTCACAGAGAGAGAGATAATACATAATTGCTCATTGTGTTAAATTGATGCAACACTCCTTTTTTTAATCACTGATGCTGATTTTGTGTTAGAAAAGGCCAAGACGCATAACACCTTCAAGTTTAAGTTCACACGCGCGCACACACACACATTTCTGTGTACATTATTTAGAAATACTTGTATTAGATTCAGAAATTCAGGGAGCATTACATGAAATATGGAAGAATCTTGGTTTCATAAATAACTGATACATATTATGAGGTGCTTCAGTACTGCAGAGAGTAGATTAATCAACTGACTGCATGTGGTTTTCATCATCTACATCCATCACCTTCTACCTTCTCATCATGAGCCAAATTAGCGGACCATTGTGAGCTGTGAGCTTCAACAGAGCATTTCACAGGTGAATGGCGATGAATGTGGATGATACATGGTTTATAAGGGCTATAAAGAAGTTTAAAAACTCAAATTGGAAGGCTAATTTAAAAAATGGCAGCAAGAGGCTACTATTTGCAGTAGAAAATACCCAGAAATCCCAGTTGTGATTATTGAATGGATCACTTTTACGAGACCTACCAACATTACACTTTAACTGGACCTTTTTTTGTTGCATTTATAATGAGCTTTATAAAACAGGTATATTATAAAGATCCAGCCTCAAGTGACATTAGGTGGAGAATAGACAAATTTCCAGAATGGAAAGTACAGACTTTGAGGAGGTCTGGTAGGTATCCTATACTCTTTGACTTTTTACCTGTAACTTAATACAAACTGGCCATTCAAATTCTATAATTTCAGAGGGTTTATGTAGCAACTGTCCCTGCAGAGAACTTCATCTGGAAGTTTTAGGAAGCTAAGATGACAGACCCACTATTTGGTGAGCTTGCAAGCACATTAGATGGTCTATGGTCTTTTTTTAGGTGATGCACTTTTGAATTTGTAGTCGTATATTTCCCCTTTAAGTTAAGCATGGTAGTTGTAATTGCAGCACTGCAATATCTTAAGAGGTTATTCACCTAAAAAGAATACTGTGTTTATTTCTTCAATGTTTCATAGTGATACTGCTGCAAATAAGATGTAGACATTGTTTTTTTAAAGGGAAATTTTTATGTTGTTGATTTTTTTGTCTGTGTTAAGTAACCATATGTCACCAAACAAGAAGAGAAGTGGAGTAAATTTGGTGCTGATGACAGCATTTGAGTATGTTTTAGTACAAAAGGATTTATGTCTTGTCATTGACCAAACATCTGAGGCTACTGAACATGACTCACAGTGTATTGAGACATCTCAAAAACCCTCTATCAAAACATTTTTTTAAATTACACTACAAAAAAATATATTTTTACAAAATATTCAGTTTTTATTGATTTAATTTTAAAATAATTGCTAACTATCACATCAGTTTACCCTTGATATAATAATTTGTTTGGCACAGCAGCGGAATGCAATTTATTTTCTAATCCTCCTTTAATTAATTTTCTTTTTTAATTAAGTATAACATGTTTACAGTGACATGCGACACAAGAGAGAACAGTCTTTCATTCCATTAATTTAACAAATGAATTCACATTAGCATCACACAGACTGCATGTTATTTATAGGTAAAAATTTGTAAAACATGTAACAGGCCATCAAAAAAAAGCAGCCTCAGTCACTGTATTTGTAAAATCCAAACTCAGTGAAGGAGTCAATACTTTCTCATCCCATGTTGTAAAATAAAAGCCCTTATGTCACACCCTTTGGCATCTCATACAGACACACAAAGTACTCCTTATTTTTGTCCAACATGCAATGCCTTCTAGAAAAAAAGCCATTTAAACTGTGAATGGATGCAGTTCGGTTTGGTTTTGGCACCATAACTACTTGGTTAGGTTTTTTTAAAAAAAACATGTCTGGTTTAGATTTAGGAAAAGACTTACTCATGATTATTTTTGTGAAACCAGTGAGGTTTGGTTAGGTTTAAACACAAAAACTACTTGGTTAGGTTCAGGAGAAGTTCATGTGTTTAACACTTAACCATTTCTCACAAGTTTAATATAGAGGTTGTTGTTATATTGAAGTTTGTTAAAAGCCTGGTGCATCTCAGAATACACTAAAAAGATACCTTGTGTGTCTGACAGACTGTTAGTATTTGAGGGGCTGACAATGAGACCGGGATGGACTAGAAGGGTGTCATTTGTGTGTTGGGCCTGCGGTAAGAATTAGGTCATCACAGTCGCAGTACATTTAAAGAGGTCACGTTACTGTCACCTCTGTGCACTGACAGCTGCCATAGTGCAACACTCAGCCTGTGTACAGACAGAAAAACAAAGACTTCCTTAATTGTACCTCTTTTTAAACATACAGCTGGGTCGGCTTTGGATCGAATGTAACCAAAGTCTTAATCACAGCTCATAGTTTCTTTTTTTGCACTGGCAGCTGTTACACTGCTCTACTTATCTTCTCAGTACACAAACAAAACCTGCAAAGGCATGCACAAAGAACAAGCACACACACAAAGAGCATAACCGAATGAATTTGCAGACCTACACACTTTAACATTCACACACAACGGGACACATCAAGAGACAACTCCGCTTGTTCTGCATGCAGACACACACACACTTGGCGTCGGCCCACTCACAGTGTTGAAGCTGTGGTCGTACCACTGCTGTGGCATTGTCTGTCAAATTGCTAGTATTTGTTCCTGATAGTATGGTTCAAGAATTCTAACTCAGTGTGTTCATTCACATAAAAGACATTGTGCTGACACCCTCATCCGAGTGACAGTGCAAGAGAGCTGGTAGGGGGCTGCTGAGGAACAGAGGGGATGGAGTGGGTGGGATAAGGGAGAGAGATGAGTGTCAGAAGTGGTAAAAGTGCTGTGTCTCAGCCCACCTGCTGAGTGTTTTGGCAAAAGGTAAGTTACATTACATTGCATTCATTTATCATTGAAGCTAATGACTTCAGTTTGAGAACAATCAAGTCTTAATCTGCCAACTTCTTTCGTTAAATTACATCATTGTTGCTCCTACATCTAACTAATCAAGAGATATCAATAAAATCCAATCATTAATTCTTCTAAATGTTTTTATCCTCTTTCTAAGAGAAGAAAAATGGAATAACTATTTGTTTTTGTTGTCTAACAAACTAATCTAACATGGACAGAAGGTCACATGGATGGATGGATGGATGGATGGATGGATGGATGGATGGATGGATGGATGGATGGATGGATAGATGGATGGATGGATGGATGAATAGAAGATGAAGATATAGATATGCACAACACATCCAGCATGGTCAGTGTAGGTCCGTAGCACTTGTTGTCAAAGGTTGCATGCTTTAAAAGACAGCTTTCTTACATTTGAGCAATAGAGCTGTTGCCTGAATTTGTAACATAGCAAAAAGGAAACTACAGACCACAAACACATCACACATTAGAAGCCAGTGACCACACTGAATCATTTGAAAGCACCCACAGAAATTAATGTCATCTTTTCAACCATTATATAAAGAAAAGGCCAGCAGCTGTGATTGCATAAATTAATAGCTTTACTGTGTTACACAAAGCTGAAAAATAGAGGTCTGGATGCAGAAAGAAACTACTTCATAGCCAAAGGGAATTCAATTACTTGGCTGAATGCATAAGCAACATTAATGTACAAATGCCATTAAAGATGCAATTCAGCACAAAATTCACTCTTAGCAAATGTGCAAACCTGATACAAAGAGTAGGTATTCATGGAAAAAAACATTGGAATTCATTGGACAAATGCAACAGTGTGCTTTATCCATGAGAAAACATGCAGCTTGAAAAGGGTCCAGGCAGAGGTCATAAGGATCTGTGCCCTCTTTATAGTCATCTCTCATTTAATTATATTCTACAAACAACAGTGAATGCTGTCTTTGCATAAGCCTCTCCACAGCTTATCTGTCCTCCCAGTCCGTAAGAGGAAGCTCAAGGCATTCAACATTCAGTCATACCTTCTGCATCCTAATACAGCAGCAGTGCAGCATATAGTTGGTCTATACCCACGGCCATGTTTCAGAGAAAATTCACCAAATTCAGCAAAGGTCCAATTGGTGGAGAAGGTAAATGTAGTCAATTAAAGCCATACATTCCTCATATTCCTTATGATATTGGCCAAGAAAGTGTCATTTGGCATGTACAGTGACGTGGTTGGCGTAGAACTGCAGACTTTTCGATTTTGGATTTCTAGTTCCCGCCTCTGGGCACACAGGCGATGCGCTGAAGCTCAAAAACTAATTTTCACCGCCTGTAAACTGGCTACGTTTGCAGCAGTGCAAATGGCATTCCAAAATATGAGCAAAGAGAATGATACGGATGAGGCTACATTTTACAATCCTTTGGCTGACTCATATTCATTAATGTGAGCCAGAGTCCACAGCAGAGGAAATGCAGAGAAGTAAAGTAGAGGCTGTGGCTGCGTTAGCTTACAACGAATGGTGGTGCCATTGCTCATATTTCCCTCCAAAGGAAACACAAAATTAATCATTCTCCGGCAGTGAATTTCAACATGGGTGGTTTTTGTTGGATGTTGTCACCGCCACCAACCCTGAGAGTCCATGTGTGTGTTTCTATGATTCTAGTTATACACACTTTACTCTATCTTTGGGCCAACAGTGCAATAGCTATAGGCTAGGGTTGTACTCCCACATGCTGGGGCAATTTTGCACTATTGATTTAATATTAAAAGAACATTTAAGGATGTTGCCTTTGTTGTTATATATGTGGTGCTCCTGTTTATATGTGGTGCTTCTGTATGCAAATGTCCTTGAAATACTTGCTAAAGGTAACAATATAGCTACATGTCAAAAGAAATGGTCAATCTGCAAGATTTCTTCTGCTTGGCATTATTGTGTAACTGTCAATAGCACCCAGAAGCTAGCTGCTCAGTGGATGTGGGCGTCAGAAGCAAAGCATCCTGGTACATGTGAGCACTGCCAGCACTGCACTGGTCTGAAAGCAAGTGCATTCATTCATTCATTCAATAAAGCAAGCACACACTGAGGAATTTATTGCTCCAATCGACTACATTCACCGTCAGTTGGACAGCCACATAAAGCATGGCTAAATTTCCCTTTAAGTTATTCAGGGGCAGAAGCCAATGGCTCCAGATGTGACTAGGCTGTTGTCTTAAGGATTCGTAATTCATCAAGCAATGTGAGGGCTGCCAGAGGGGGAAAAAAGGGAAATACAAACTTTACTGCCCAGATAATAAGACCTGGTGATTTACAAAGTGCCTGAGGTCAGCAGCCCTGCGAGATCCACCGCACTCAGGAACCTCGGAGGGACACTCAGTCACAGAGTGTGATCACAATGATGAGAGCCTCGTCATGATGCCGTCCTCTCAAACATGGATCACAGCCGTTGGGGGGGATGTACTACCTGCGAGGAATTAATGAACGAAATATTGGCTGTTTATTCTTTCCACTGCCCCAGTGGTCGCTTGTTGACAGGTGTGCAATTTAGGATGGTGTAATGAGGCTACAGCACTTCACATCACGCTTAGTATTCACATCATACTCTGCAAGCAGGTTGAGAAGCATCAGCAAAACTGTGTTTTGGAGCGAAGAAATTGGTGATTAAATCAAACAAACAACAATACATTCCTTTCATATGAAATCAGAATACCTCTTGTAGGAAGGTATTTCAAATTAGAGAGGCAGAAGTCTGAGGACCCCTGTGGTGAGGGGATTTAAGGTGCCAACTGTTAACTGCATCAGTTTGAGTCCAACATGGGACCTTTCTTTCAAGTCACCTCCCACTTCCATCCCCCCTTATTTTCTGACTGCATATCTTAGAAAAGCATAAAGTGCTTCTTTGATAAGGCTAAAAAATGTTATTTGTAGATCAAAAAAGGGGTAAAAACTTAAAACCAATAAGTTAACTAAAGATTCAGGTAATATAAATGAAAAATAAAACATTACTGTGTGTAGCACAATATTCTTTATACTTAATAAAATTAAACAAACATAGTAGCATCAGAAAGAAAATGCATGTAAATATACAACGCAATAGTGTCTCTACAATATGTGCCTGCAATAAAAAAACTCACCTAACACTTGACCCAGAAGGTGCAGATGCTGGATCTAAATATAAACTGTATCACTATAACTATGCAATTATCCTTCCACACAACAAAATACAGATCTAGAGATCCAAACTCTAAAGATTTATTTCTATGCTGTAACAAAAACCCAACACCTTCTTACATGTAGAGATGAGTGCCACTCTGCCTGAGATCCCAGCTGCATCGCAGTCAAGCAGCTCGCATTTATTATTTAGCAGGCAATCGATTAGTCTGTGCCTATAGCCGTTAATATGGGATATGACAAGGCTTTATTACATATTCACACTCAGTGAGAAGGTGACCTGCTAGAATATTGGAGAGCAACAGAGTGAATATAAGGCTGACAAGCCCAAAGGTATTGTAACTGCCCACAGATTATACATCCGTCACACAAAGGACATCATCTTTCTTTAGTTTGTTTTTATAAATAAAGAAGTCTAAATCCATCCAAATCCAACAAACTGGTGGATCATTACATGTTTGTCTCCGAAAAACTGCTCAGATTTGTGATATTTAATCATCCCCCAAGGGCTGACATTACTCAAAACTCATTGCATTACCGAAGCATCTTTCTCATTATTCACTTTTTAATACTCTGAGCTGCCATTCAGGCAAGGATTAAGCCAGTGAAGTTTGGCAGAGAAAAAATACTGGGCTACTTTGTTCAATTATTTTTTAAGGGACTTAATTCAAATCCAAAATGAGGAGAATCTTTTATTTGTTATTTTTCACTGACGCAAATCCAAAACATATCTCACATTTCCTTTTTTTCTCATTGTTAGACCAAGAATTTAGACCAGCCATGGCTTTTAATACATTTAATACAGCTACATTTGTAATTAAAGTGTTAAAATGTTCTTGTATAGAATAAAATAGTTAAAATAATATTATTTTTATGTTTCATAAGAAAAGCACACCTACACAATGCAATTCTCAAATTACAGAGTAAAAACAGAACCCTTTAATCATGCAGACATGTTTTATCACAGAATTCCATTCAATACAAAGTCTGTCTTCCTGAATGTGGGGCAGCGTTTTCCTTTTGTAGCCCAGCTTATAAGCTTGGAACACAAAGGATCTGTGACAAGACGTTACATAGCTGTTTATTCTTCTTGCATCCCAACCATTTGTGCACTTAAAACTGCAATTACGTACCATAGAGACCAATACAAATCCATGATATGGGCAAAGGTGTGAACTGGGGATGCTTTGTCTATGTTTTGTGGTGAGGAGGGTGGTAAAAGTGACATTGGAGGGGTCCTCATAAAACTCTGTAGCTAAAAGTTTGTCTCTATCTGCAATTTGACATTTTAAGTATTATGTAAACTTTTACTGTGGCTTAAATACAATTGATTGCTCCTTATCAACAGTGTTTAACCATCTTTGAAATATGATCAGTTCACTGTATTTTGATAAGTGTAACTCTCTGCGTACAAACATGACTGATAATAATAAACCTTTAGCAGCAACAGAATAACTTAAATTAATATTATTCTGGTTTCACACCATTCAGTTACTTTTACATTGATACTGGGGTACAGTCTTATTTTCAGTAATACCTGTATTCTCTTCCAAGTTTACAACACATGGATTGTTCCTTTAAGTTTATAATGTTTACTATGTAGCAAGAGCCGAAGCATCTGCTTGAAAATTCACCACGACCAACATGATTACATGAAGTCTTAAGGAGCCACTCCTACTAACTCTGGAAAGGGAAGATGTAAAAGGAAAGAAGAAAAATGTAGACAATCCATCAGTCAGTACCAATCACTGTAATGTGACACAAATCCCTCACTAGTTCCTGTTTCCCTCCTGGAAACATCTCCAGCTGCTGTCATGCACATAAGAACTGCTATTGGTGTTTAACCCACAGTCTCTTCAGCGACGGGCAGACATGAACATTCTTACCAAGGCTGTTTGTGTAAAGACCTTAACAATAAATAATAAATAAATAGACAAAATATAATAAAAATAAATAATCAATACTTGAGAAATTTCAGAACTGAGCTGATGGTGGCATCACTTTGTAGGAGGACCAAAGAGCGAGATGTTGAGATTCCACTGACAGTAATGTCCTTTTATAATTGTATCTACAGTCTGTGGTTTGTTGGCTCTGGTTATAAGTATAAGGGACCAATTCTTCTTGGTTTCTTTAGATTTTTCAGGAATAATGTTATATTCTTTGACATATGACCAAGAGACTCAGACAGCTTTGTTTTCTGAAGGAACGCTTCAGGAAATCCTTCCTGCCACATGCCATAACTCTTTACAACTCTTCTCCGCTGTGTGACAGATAACATTCTGGACTTTTTAAAGACTCAATGGCAAATATTGCACTACTGGTTTCTTAAACCTTGCGCATCTTTGCTACTGAACAACTGACTGCCATTTGCACATCTTGTTCTTGTTCTTAAGTTCTGTACACTTTTTGTGTTATGTTGTTATTCCCCTGTAAATGCCCTTTTTTAATTCACTTGAAGATTCCTTCAAGTGATTGTTGTATAGTTGTAATGTTTGTTTGGTTGTTTGTTTGTTTGTTTGTGGAGTGCTGCAACAGTGAAGTTTCCCAATTTGGGATCAATAAAGTACATCTATCTATCTATCTATCTATCTATCTATCTA
>JAPZDV010000010.1:8188088-8255932 GCA_029814665.1 Acanthurus lineatus | reverse complement strand
TCTATCTATCTATCTATCTATCTATCTATCTATCTATCTATCTATCTATCTATCTATCTATCTATCTATCTATGCCACAGGGTGCAGGTTATATCTATAGCTTAGTAAAAAGCAGCACGTCACAGATAAATATCCCCTTTTAGCACATCAAGCTTTAAAATCCATTTGACAGACCTGCTTACCGTTGAATTAAAAAGATATGAGAGATCATTTTATCATTTACTGCTAAATGAGAAAAAGGATATCTCTCAAGAATTCACCAGAATATATGACACTGGCTCATATCGGGTCTTAGAAGCTTCAGGAAAGAAACAATATGTATTCACTGAACTGCAGCATGACTACGTTTTAGATTTAATGAAGACATAAGTGGTTATGTCTCCTCTGATTTAGTGAGAATGGATAACCCTCCCAATCAAACCTGGTTCGAAGTAAAATGCTGCAGAGAGCAGTTAGAAATATACTAATTTTAGCACTAATATCTCTATTGATTTCCCGCCCACAGACATAGATGTAGCACTCCCATGAATATGCTGAAAAAAAGGGGTTCAATCAGGGAGTCTGAGAGAGTGCCCATTTTTATTGAAATGTCGCACGGAGGCAGGTCTAGCACATGGCCAAATTATAATGTGAATATAAAATGGTTCTGATAAATGCAAATTTTATGCACTGGAGATGGTGTAACAGATGGCAGACAAATACAAATGGAGGGTCTTATCCCTAGTTCAAGTGCTATGTTTTATGCAGGTGGAAATACATGAAAACATTAATGGACCAAACGCATGCAAGATCAAAGATATCCAGGGTCACGTCAGCTATGGAGCATCACCATAGCCCTAGGAACAAAGCATTTTCAAAATAAATATGGAATAGCTCCTCAACTATAAGGTTTATATGCAAATATTTAGTTTCTTTTGGCAGGGAACATAAATTAGATGTTAAAACATAAAAAAGCTGCCTACTCTATTAAAATTTAAGAGTAGATGGAGATTGCAATAAAGGAAAAAATTCAAATAGCCAACTCTGCCTTGCATAAATAAAAACATTTAAAGGCAATACCACCATTAAAACACAGGTCTGGTGGATTATAATGCAAATAAATGTAATCTCCTATTCTTCACTACAGCTAAAACAAAACCTGATAAAATACACTCTGAAGACTGCTCAGGCTCCCTAGCGAATAATGCCACAATTAATCAAAGGTCTTAAAATGAACCAAAACTGAAATCTGAAAGAATTCAACTTTAAGTGGAGTTTTTCTTTAACATGTTATGATATTGACATGTTTGTGGTCTGTAAACAGAGCCACTAGTGCAGCAATCAATATATGCTCATTCATTTACAGGATTTAACTCGCAATCTGAGATCGCTGTAGCAATTCAGAGAGGTGAGTGGTTTACACACGTACACAGACTGTGGCCTTATTCAAATAACTTATTCTTCCTGGAATTAAACTTTGTTTTTAGATGCACCAACTTTGCCAGGTGCGTCCACCTATAGAAAACTTCCTGACACACCTCCAGTCACTCTCACACCCACAGGTCCACAATGTCAAATAGTGTCCCTTTAAAGCAGATTCATCTAATATCACTGTAACACCAGCATTATGAGGACATTCACTAAAAATCCTCTGCAGCATTGATACACAAAATAAAATAAAATATCATCATAGTCCTTCTTCCTTAATTTTACAAACAAAACTTCAGTTATATCACCTCCTTCTTTCCATGATTGCTTTCATTGCAAAGCAATACACACATAGTTTCTGTTGATATTTGTTTGATTCTGTTATTCTGACAACTGAATGGGTGCAGGGTAAAGCAGCAATTTGTTGAAGGCTCATAAATGCTACCTGTTAACCATCAATAATTTGGGCACTGCAGTGCTGACAAGAACAAGAAAACATCGAGAAGTCTCCAGACGACATAAATAGAAATACAGCTTTGCTTCTCCCTGGTGATTTGCTGTATTGACATTTAAGATTGGTGTTTACAGCAGGGATGTGGGCGGATGCACAGAATGGCATCCTAACTTCAGAGTTTTTGGGGTATGGATGGAGGCCCAAACAAACTTTTTTGGGGTGCGGGTTGCTGAGTGTGGGCATGATCTCGCCTGGCAGTGAGCAGTCAGAGTAGCAGGGAGGCAGAGACAGAGGGGGGTCCACTTGGCAAACCTTCAGTGCTTACTTGTTAAGGCTGGAGTTGATAAGGGAAGACAGATAAGACTTTCTCGGCTCTCCGGCACAGAGGCTTTCGAACTTGGAAAGACTTTTACTGTGTGTGTATGAGGCTAGTCGGCCTGTGAGGGCAAAATTTTGTTTTGCTTTAATCTTCTTTATGGAGGGCAGAGAGCACAGCTGCAGCATTGTAGCTCAGAGGGATTCAGTGCCTTGCTCAGGGCACTTCAGCAGGGTTTCCACCTGTTGTCATTGATACTATATTTTAGAAGCTCTGCTTGAAATCTGCACTGTTGTTGCCCAATGAACTGCTCAAAAAGAAAAAAGGAGAAGTAGTAAAAATGTTGTTCAATGTTTTGATGTACTAACAGATAAATCTTGTGTGATTTAAAAGTAATACAGTCATCTAATAGAGGGAATTGGCGTGTAAAGATGTAAGGCATGGACAGGTTTTAGACCAAGATGATTCATTTGTAGAAATGCTTTCAATGAATCTCAAAAAGCATTAATCGAATGTTTTTGATGCTTAAATAAAAGGTTTGCCATCTGCAGCTATTACCGAACTCTTTCATGAGGATGAGAGGTAAAAATTACACAAGGATTGAAAGTTTCATAAGTATTACTATTGAAAGCTGCCAGTTTCTAATATTGTATTTCAAGGTTGACAGGTAAGGACACTGAAACTAAAAGAAATCAAATTTAAATCTCCTTGATAAAATGTCTCCTCTACTTCACAGATCCTCCTCTACTTCCTCAGACGCTCTCTATAATTTACTCACTCACTTAGATAACTGCATTGCTGTATTTAATAAATCAGTTCAAGAATAAAAAATAAAAAAAATCTCCTCATTCCACCACAGTAGTTGCCCTTTTAATTTTTTTGTAATGAGTTCTGAAACCACCAGGGTTTTAATATCTGCGAGTTAAAGGCAAAGCAAAATGAGCACATTCTGTTGTGCCTGGAGTTAATGACCTTTTATGAATTAATAAAGATTTAAAGCTTTTTTTTGTACACTTCTTAAAGTATCATACATAACACATGGTGAGCACAGACGTTCCTCCATTACACCTTTAGTCCCATCCTTTCTCAAGCCAAGGTTTAATGAAGTTGACCAAAAAAAAAACTCTGATTACCATAATGATTCTAGTATAGCCCAATATATATTGCACTGCATTGACATTGCTAATCTACTGACCTGTGAGGGTGTATTTTAGTTTACAGTAAGAAAAGTTTGCTGATCTTAAATAAAGCTGCAGTTGGTAATCATTTTTATTTAAATTATCACCATCCTGTCCTGTTCAGTCAAAAAATGCTGAGGAACACTTTTTAAATCACACGCATAATATGCATTTTTAATGGTTGTATCATTCCAAATCTCAGGATTATAAAGATTACGGATTAGATATTGTACAAGATTAAGTTAAGATACAGGATTTTGTGAAGAACATCATTTTTTTTTGGACTCAAGCTCTTGTTTTGCTGAACTTTTATCTGTGCTGAATCAGGCAAAAGCCTTTACACCTCAGTGATTCCTTAATTTAATCAATGCAGCTCACTCAGAGGAAGCTGCATGCAAAAAGAGACAGAGATGATAGAGAGGATTTTAAGAACAGTTTAAGACACAGTTGAGATGTGGAGAGTGGAACAGGAGAAGCAGCTCTGTCCCTAAAAAATGTTGTTGCTACAGGTCTCCTAATACCAAAAAGTGGTACAGATAACCATCAGTTAGCAAGCTGTTAGCAAGTTGTTAGCTCTGCAATATTTGTACAAGTTCGGTGAACTTCAGTCTCAAAAGTTCCCATAAACCAATAGTGTGGTGCATTGTTTACATCATCTTAAGATGAATCTCTGTCACTCTGTGCCCATAATCAAAATAAAGGCAATAAATGCCAGAGAAAGCTTCCAAAAACTCCTCCATCCAACTACAGAGGAAGACCGCTGTGAAACTGTGAAGAATTGAACACTTTGGATCGTAGCAGAAAATTGCCTGGATATAAAGCTATCATGCCCCAGTCTTTTGTCACACTCCCAATCCCAACCTCCTTAAAGGAAGCCTCCAATACCTAAAGCTTTCTTCTTCTTCATACCGCCTTAATAAAAAGAAAAAAAAAGAGGTTGAAGTAAAACTCAAATAGAATCTACAGTTTCAAAGAGAAGGTTTTAAGGGCATAAACACAGTATTCTGCGCTCATTTATTTAAAACACTGCACAAAAATTATTATGATGACTGTGCTGTGTTGACAGTTGGAAAAACACAAACATAATAATTAAACACAAACACACAAATGCACGCTAATGAACTCCTACATTACACTTGGCATTTACATGAGCCAGCTAATTCAAATTAAATTAAATTCGACTCTTGAGCAACAATGCCTGATCACCAAGGGGAGGGAAAGTCCTTGTGAACACTGAATCTCTCATATCCTTTTATACCGCTTTTACAATCTCTCCATTTAATTTATAACCAGTGCAGTTGTGAAATGGGACAGGTCATTGGTTTCAGGAGTGTTTACTCCATTTTATACTCCAATTTCAGTTTTCTTTAATCAATATCCTCAGTGTTACCTCACACACAAACATGAGACTCTCCAGGATGTAACCACTCCATAGGTTTATTTTACGGCCACCTGTTTTAATCATTTTAACTTTGTCTCTGAGAAATGAGTTTTTGTCGGGGTTCAGTATGCTACAAGACAATACCTATGGGTATATGCTCACAGATGTTTTTTCATGAAACAACCAGATACAGTTCCTAATCTTTTGTGCTGAGGATTAAGCTGTAGAGGTATCATGTAGCATTGTCTGTAGGAATAAAAGGTTCAGCCATGTACTTGGTTTCAAGCCAGCTTTGTTTATTGTCTTACATGAGTGAGCACATAGGCATCACACATTCCCGGCACAAGTGTCGCACTGATCAACAGTCGGTGGCAGTAATAGGGGTGTAGCAATGCAACCACATAAAGATGGAGAACATAACTGCGCCTCAAAAGTGAAGCATCCTCGATCGCCCCCTGGTGGTTGGCTGAAGTATCCTACTCCCTCCATGTTTGCAGATAAGGCAAGCTAAAGATCAACGTACATATCGAATAAACTTCCCCAAGAGATGGTTTCTGTCATTTTATTTAGTTTTTTTTAATAGTTTTTTAATTAGTTTTATTTAGTTCTAGTGTTGAAATGATGTCATCAGAACAAGATGGCAGCACCTCCAACAATTATATTCTTGATATTTATTTGTACAATGGGTGCAACTGGAGACATGTCATTCATCCTCATTTAGTCAATGGATCACATAGAGAGTACAGAGCAAGAGTTAGCTGCTAAAAGTGTGTACAGTATTGCACAAATTGAAATATTCTGAAAATCAGCTTCCTCACTGTTAAATGAAGAAGTAAATTGCATCCTAAAGGATTGTTTGAGCTCAAGGATGCACACAAAGCGTTTGTAAACATAGGTTTACAAGAAAACTCCACAGGGTACCTTTAAGCTAATTAACATTATTTTTAAACAAATCCGCAAAATTATAATTTGTCTCCACTTTGTTGGGTACAACCCCTTAGGAAACAAACTATGAAATGCAAGACTAAATGGATAACAAATAAAAAACAATGGTTGGGAGATTAATTGTTTTTGTGTTTCGTACGATGCAACTGAGACTCAGCTTACATTATAAATACATCACGTGCAGCGGCACCCTGGTAAGCGTTTAACAGATGGAACTCCTACTTGTCTTGTGCAATTCAGCCGAAGGGCTTTCTTCTCTGAGGTCATTGCCTTGTGTCAGACTGTGGGCAGGGCAGCACAGACACCCTGCACTTTGCAGTGTCAATGGTCTACTGCTGTTTGGCTCCATAATAAGTCCCACTGTGTATCTCCCTCTTTTCATCTCCAAACTGGCTGTGGGGCCTGATGATGCTCCGCTTGTGTGCTTTTCTATTTGTGAAGAGGAAATGTGGAAAAATATGAACAATATGATAATGTGTTCACTTAACCTTTGAACAGCTGAGTAGAGCCTCCAGTTGGTGCATAACATTGCGTCTAATTCATCTCCTCTCTCTTTTTGTGAGCATCCAGCAAAATTTACGAGAGAAAAAGCATAACAGAAGGAAAGAAAACTTGAAGGTTAATTGCTCTTTTGAATATGCACATCAAGATTTTTATCCTTTTCTAACTGAAGTCAATAAAGGACCATGTTTTTGCCTTTTTCTTTATAAATTAAATAAAAAGCACTGTTTTGCAGAATGAGACTGCAAGCTACACGTACTTATGTCACATTTTATTTCAGCAGCTACATGTTTATCACAGTAATCCCAGTTAATTCTAGTGGATTCTGCAGCATGTGGTAATCAGTCCATTAGGTCTTACAGAACATTGGTTGAACCCAACACCTTATTCTGCCTCTCCAATCTCCTAAATCCTGTGGAGTGCTCTGTGCTCTCGGCCACGCCAGTTGAGATTGAAAATACTGTGACTAATGCCACAGTACTACAGCACCTAATACCCCTGGTTGAGGCAGACATGGGTGATTTATTTTATCTAAAGATGAATTTTAGAGTTGGGAATTCAGGCCAAGGTCAGTGGATCAAATGGGATTTGTGGTTAGTAAAATGTCAGTCTGATCCAGGCGTGGAGGTCAGCATGTGATGATACGTACAAACCTACAAACACCACAGGGATTCAAACGTGGCCACTCTCTCTCTTTCATTCAACACAAACACACTACAGTTATCCAAACCTATAGATGTAATATGGGCTTTTCATTGTAAACACAAGAAACTGCACAACTTTCTCCTGGATTCCACCAGAAATCTACTTTACTGTCTTAAAATCTAAAAATAAATTCATACTTTACATGCATCATGGTCAAGAAAACACGAAAAAAAAAGGAATGGAGAAACAATTGTTTTTGTTGAGGTAAAAGGCAAGCTGCTGTGCCTGAGTAAGTTCATAGGGATGTATTCACAGGGCTGAAATGGTCAATTCTGTGCATAATAACAGCTTCAAATATGTTCAAGTGAATGAGCTACAAGGAAAAATGTGCCTAGAGAAAGTAAACACTCTTAGGTGAAGTTATGGTGCCCTACTAGCAGCTTTCACAAGCTTTCATCCTGACTGAGACAGTGTTATGCAGGCGAGCAAATAGCTGGGAAGCTGAACCCTCATTTAAAAGGAGGGCATTTCTAAAGGAGTGCTTGTTTTCGCTGTGGAGCCGAGCTGCTGCTTGCACTGGACAAAGTAAAACTGTCCCAGAGTGTCATTTTGCCTGGAATAATTCATGGAAATGAAGAGAAAACTTTTCAAATAGCTCAGCCATGGCAAGCTGCTATGTAATTTGGCCTCATGGTGAACATTACCAAGTACCTCTTAGAGCTGAACCTCAAGCTCCGAGGTTCCAACCAGCTTCTCAGCCCTCTGCCTTTTTAAATGTGAAATCATTTGAAGCGAATTTAAAGCCGTGGCAGGTGCAACTGGAACAAGGTGACGCCGAGCATTTTTCCCATTTGCCAAGACCAAAAGCCTGCTGTGACATCTGAATATGCTAGTGAGTGTGCAAAATTGCTTTAGGCTTTTTGAGAGGGGTTTCAGGACCTGAAAATTAAACAAGAAGAGCTTAATATATTTGCCTCACTAATTAATGTGAAGCCAGCTGATGTGCATGATAAACTCAAACCTGTTGACTGACACAAACATGGTAAACCAGCTGTGAGGAGCATCATCATCACTATTGTCTGATATTGTCAAAGAGAAGAAGTTCAGGCACCAACAGAAGTTAGTATGTGTTCAGTAATTAACCATTTCTCTCAAAGGATGTAAAATAATTGAGATGGCCCTTATTAGGAAACACTTTCATGGCTCACGCTCAAACTTTTAGTCATGTTCTTTATACTTTGATGATGAAATTGTCAAAATATTACACTGAGTATCTCAAAAACGAACTTTTAACACTTGACTTTACTATTCTAAAATATACATGCTGGTCAAATGCAAGCTTGTCTGGTTTCTTCTTATAACTGCACACATGCATTTTCTGTCTTACCTCATACTCCACATACTCCTCCTCCTCAACCTCATAAGAAACAGTTTGGATCTTGATGTGCTCGCCGTCCTCCAGCAGCTTTGCCTGAGGGTCCTCTGTGCCAGGCGTGTCCGCCCCCGCTGTGTTGGACGCCTCCTTCGCCTTCTTCTCTGTGAAGGTGGTCTCACAGCACTCGCTTTTGTATTCCTTAGCCTTGATGCTGCCGCTGTCCTCCTTGTACAGGATGAAGTTGGGCCTGTAGAAGGCCTCCACCGCCAGATGCAGAGAGGTGGCGTCCAAAAGCTGCTGAGATTTGATCTTCCCGTTGGTGTTGTAGCTTCCTCCACTCACCACGGTGCCGTTATTCACCTTTCCACCTCCTCCTTCACCTCCACCTCCTCCTCCTCCACCTCCAGCAAAGTAATTAATGATATTTTCCTGGTACTGGTTATTAGGGAAGTCGCCCCCATAACCATTAACCATGTGCTTACTGTTTTTGTCCAACAACGGGTTCTGCAGCTCACTGAGATTCTCCATAGCAACGGGTGGTGAAAGGTGAGGGGGTGGAGCTTCACAGGGATGCTAGTTTTTGTGAGGAGATGTCAGAGTGACGGGTGGGAAAGGGCGGGACGCGCTCCTCAAATGGCGTGTGTTGATTTCAGTGAAGGTGTTAATGGCATTCAGCATTCAGCACTCAGAGATCTAGAGAGAAAACAGCAGCAGAGGAAAAAAAAGAAGAGTCTTCAATATAAAATCTGCAGGGAACATTTTATTTGACGTCTACCAGCAGGTAACAGTTTACCGAACACTTGCTCACATCAGATCAAAGTTTAGCTGTCGTTTCCCTCAGCAGCAACAACTTTTCCAGCATCCTGCCTGTCAAGAGCTGCACCCTGCAGATGATTCAATTAAGTTTAATTTGCCTCCTCACTCTTGACACATTAAGTTACAGACACATTTCTATACACACACTCACGCACACGCACACGCACACGCACACGCACACATACACACTAGGAGTAGTGTCAGCATTGGTCTCATTAGCTTCACTTCCTGATATGGGTAAGTTGACCCCTCATAAACCCATAAATCTCAGATGGCTGTAATTTTTCACTTGTGTAAATTTATGCTGACCTTTATGCTGAAGTTAGTTTGACTTTGGCCGACGCAGACTTTACTGTGTAAATATATGACAAAGGTTTATAATGACAAGATATTCGAGATGACCAAGTCTGCAGCAACGCTAACGGACAGACAGATTTAAATACTTTAACTCACTGTCTGCTTAATGATGAAATTAAATCACATCGCCCTCATTGTAGCTCAGTTGCTTATCTTTGCTTTCCCAGATGTTCAGATCTGAACTTCATATCATGAATCTTGATGTGTGAATTAGAATTTTAGATCTCCATTGAGCTTAATAAATGTTAGCAATGTGAACTAGTTTTTCATTTTGGCCACTTAAAATTTATCTGACTTTATGAGCCCCTAAAACTGAAATATAAAGTGGTGACAAGTTTTTGAAAATAGGAAACCTAAAATTGAATACTTCAATTGTAAATAAGGATATCAGATAAAAAGTTCAAAGTAATGACTTTTAAAACAAAATATTTCAGGTCTATAAATTCATTGGTGAATTAATTTCAGTACTGGTTAATAAATCTTAATGATTTTCATCCTTAAGGGCATTTTCACTTCCTAAAATGACACATCGAAAAAGAGTCTGAGCTGCCTCAAATGTTATGACATTTCAACATTAATGTTCTGATTTAGGAAAATACATCCAAAATGCTTGACTCAGAGCAAATAGGTAGAACAACTAAACTGGAATCCAGACATTAAAACTGGAAAGAAACAAAACAGAAGACACAGAGGGAGACAAATTCAAAAAACTACAGAGATCAATAATCAGGGCAGGAGAAACCAATCAGACAGTTGAAAGTAGTACAAAAACAGGAAGTACAAGAAGACATGATGCACCAGGAGAGGAAACCCACTAAATAATAACTAAATTAGTACCTGATTCCATGAATAAGATATACATATAAATTGATGGTTTCAGTCTTAGAAACTTAAACACTTGAAACTTAATTGATGACTCTTTCTAACATCGATGCCATCTGAACAGTGGAACGTTTTCATTTGCTCTGAGTGTTGCTGCCATAGGAAACAATGCATGACCTGCACATTAATCCATGACAAACAATACAAAACCAAATTTTAAACTTTTCTTTTTCAACTATTTGTACTTTGCAGTAGAAACAACAACTTAGAAAAGCACTTCACTACTTTGCAGTTGATACCTTTTGACCTTCATGTGATTGTTCTGTTTGTTTCTGTCTGATTGTTTTGTAATAGAAATGACAAAAGCTGATTATTTCTTGGGATCCTGACCCAACCTGTGGTCTCCTTACTGCATTATATCCAAGTGCTTCAAGGTGTTTCAACATTATACATGAACAAAACATCACTGTGACAATTGTATATGGATAACAGCTTGTAGGTGCACGGGTTAATACCTTGCGATAATAACATGACTAATCATCTCATGGTGATTAATGCGTTTTCTTTATCCTTTGATTAACTATGGTCAGAAACCTCTATGGATTCATATTCAGCAAACACAATTCAATCTTTGTCATGCTTAACCTTTACATTCTCTGCCTTTTGTTCATATAAAAAGAATATGTGGCCTTCCACTGAAGGTTCAGAGGAAGTAATGAAACCATCAAGATCAATCTCTTTTTCCAACGAAACAACTTCTTAAGCTCCTTATTATAAGATGTTATGTTATTGTGCTCTTCATCCTCAGTTCTTTCTGCTCTTCACTTACAGTTTAAACACCACTTAGATCTTGTATTCCCTTATTCTTTTTATGCTGCAATTCTTTCATTTCTTTGCCTCCTCATTTTGCCTTAACAAAGATTTTTTGTTAGAAATACTTTTCATGTTTTCTGCCCCATGAATAAAATAAAAGCCCCAACATGCTGCCAGGCTTCCTGGAACTCAGCAAGCAGCGGACGGCCAACAAAGTTTCTGTGGTTCCCTCCCCATCGGACCTCCTGCGTCTGAATGTGCTGACATTGTTGTTCTACACCAGTGCCCCCTTTGGTCCATGTATATCGCACACTCATGCAGTTCTTGTGGCAGTTAACTCAAAGTACGAGGACACACAAATTCTCATGAAAAACTAAAGATGTGCAGGTGCTGATATTGCTGTCTACTTAGGAAGCTACTGCTGCATAACACTGCTGCTTTTCTGGGGCAGGACGGTCTCTGGTATCTGCTCAAGTGTCCTTAAAATGCTGCAACCCTGCCAAGTGTCAGCTCGGGGGGTGATGAACTGCAGCTAAAAATTAGCTGCAACCTCCTGGGTGGTGGTGATGAATAATCAAAACTGATCTTGTGGACATGAACTGCCTCATGCTCTGTTTGTTGGTTCCATCTGGGTGTCAAAAACAATTTTTACTCGCCCTTGCGTTCCCAAACTTTTAGAGTGTCAGAAAGCATTTCTTTTTTTTCAAATCCATGGATAGCCAGTTAAGTTAAAAGAAACCCAAAAAGCATTTTAACATTAATAAATTACTACTGCATGAATATTGAAACACCACTGCAATTAGCATAATCATATCAGACAGTTTGCATGAGGACGAGCTACTTCTACCAGTTTCTGCGCCACAGTTTCAGATTTAAGGGTGGAATTTTGCAGCTCAGAGAAACACTCTCTCAAGAACACAAAGCAGGATGTTAAGTTAACTTTCTTACTCTCTTTACTTTCACTTCAGTATGAATTTTCAAACATTGCACACTTGCCTCAATAAGACAAACACTGAGCTCATGTTTTATTTGCTCTGGCAGATGCTCTCTGGTGCCCCACCCCTGCAGAAGGATTTCCAGTTGACCTGACCCGCATAGGGCCAATCATAGCCGTTTATCAGCTATGGGGTGGGTTTAATACATTGACTAAACAGAGTAGCATTTATTAAAACAGCAAAGATGGCTGCCACACATGCTAAACATTATGTTACATTCTGCCGGTGTCAACTAGACAAGATATTTTCTCTAAAAAACCTCCCAAACAAAGGCACTTAATGATCAAGTGTGTAGGATTTAGTGACATCTAGTGGTGGAGCTACAGATTGCACCTGACTGTGTATCTTTCTGCTTGCCTCCAAGCATCCAAGCTTGTAGGAGAACTATGGTGGTCATGAAACTTCAGAAAAAAAGGTTGTTTAGCCAGTGTTTGGTTTGTCATTTCAGACAGTGATGATGATGATGATGGTGATGACAATGTTAATGACAATGCGGCACGGCAGACTCCAAGGAGGATGATCTGCCTCTCTGTAGATGTATAAGGCTCACTCGCTGTAAATATTATATTTTTTTCTGCCACATTCTTCAAATAGATCCCCCTTTATCCTTTACACTCGATAGCATCCAGAGGCTTTTTTTGTGCACGTCTACAGCTAAAAAAAGGTTTCAGACAAATGTACACTTGCAAAGTGGTCTGGCCATGTCAGGCTAAGTGCAAACCGATCAATGTCAATCAACTCACTCCGGCTGACATGGTTTAAGGAGGGAGATGCAGTAGCTTGTCTTCCAAGTACCACCCTGTTTCTGCCACTGTAAAACCCCTACTCTGCACAAATACTACAAGCTGACAGCGGATTATTTTTCCTGTCATTACTTAGGGATGCTCTGAGAAATCTTTTCAGTTTTGTCATGCTTCCAAATAAATTGCTGCTGTGTTGCAGTGAGGGGCTTTTTTTTTATTTGGTTAATAAGAATTAAGTGTGAATAAGCTATTTCACCGAAAGCTGAGGGATTGTCATAAAAATAACCACCATCCTGTGTGTTTATGTGTGTGTGTTTATGTGTTTGTGTTCATGTGTTTGTGGGTGTTTGTGTTTCGTGCATGCACAGCTCTGAGTAAATATACGTGTGTGTGAGTGGGTGGATATGTTTGGGAGAGAAATAGAGAGCAATGAAGGGACAGAAAGAGAGAGAAAGAGGGAGAGAGGGAGAGAGAGAGAGACAGACAAAGAGGAGAGAAAAGAAAGTGATCACACTTATATGCGATTCTTTGCTTGAGTGCATTTGGGCATGTTGGCAGACAGAAGCAACCGGGAGGTATGAAGAGCTGGGAGGTACAGCTGCAAGCGAATGAGGCAGAGAAAGCACTGTTGGGAGGAAAACAATTCAGCATGACAGAGATGGCGTGAGCACAGGCCCGTGTGCTGCAGTGCTGCTGTGTCGAGAGCCCGGTGGTGTCTGACAAGGGGCTAAAAGATTAGTGAACAACCTGTAAGCATCCAGGTGCGAGCGGGTAAGAGTGAGACCGTGGCACTGCTAACATGCCAGCCACACTGATATATCTGTGCTCCTCAACCCCATTAGACTCCAGTCAGCACACTCTATTTCCCTGTGTCAGCCCGTTGCCAATCAGCCCCGGACCTCTGACCCTGAAGCCGAGAGCGGGTATTATCAGCCAAGCCAGTGTGGCGAAATGCAGAAGAATACCAATGTGTCTTATCTGCCGGCCATGTTTACCCACCCATTTCATCCAGGCTGTGTCTCTTGCAGCCTTTCCTGGATGCAGCTTGTGGAGATCTGCTCACTGCACTTGACAACAACAGCTTCATCTTTCTGTAATTTCATTTTGAAAGCAGTGGCTGGCGTATAATACACATAATAAGGTAACACCAGGTAGTTATTGATGATCCCACATCAGGATAATGTATTAGAGCTCTTTGCAGAAAATGCAAGCTCGTCCCCAAACAGCATTTTCGGTGAACCTTACCCCCTGACCTCAGTTAATACAAGTCCGCAGACTGATTTAGCAACAGCAAAGGATGAAGTGAGTAATGAGCTTAAAATCATGTTGACTGATCCCTTTATGAACTATTATCACCAAAGAAGACTATGTAGAATATCATAATCCACTTGAAATTAATCTGAATCCTGCTCCTGTGTCAGCAGCCGCTGCTGATAGACCGTCCCCTCCGTCTGCATGTCTATCTGTGCAGCTGATAAAACGTAAAACCCTCAGCACAGAACCATCCACTGAGGACTCTCGCTGTCCCCTCTGCACCCTTGTCTCCTCTCCTGTTCCACTACACTCTTATCACTCCGTTTAGTGTCTTCCACACCTCTGTCAGATGATTTAAAGTGTTCCTTCAGTAAATCCTCCATTAAGAGTCTCAGCCACATGTGTTTGAATAATTCAATGGGACAGTGCTGTCAGTAGCAGCCATGTACACTGTGCAGTGGTTTGTTGTTAGTGAGAGGCAGGCTCTGGCAAAGTTGTCTTCATTGCCTATTGATCAGTGTCTCTACTAGCTGACGGCAAGACACCAGAATTTATCTATTTATTTACTTAAATGGATAGATGGGTGAGTGTTTGGAGCGATGACAGATAGAGTTCCAGGTTGACAAA
Organism: Acanthurus lineatus; assembly: GCA_029814665.1. NCBI lineage: Eukaryota > Metazoa > Chordata > Actinopteri > Acanthuriformes > Acanthuridae > Acanthurus > Acanthurus lineatus. Next base: position 8,241,303 of record JAPZDV010000010.1, on the reverse strand, counting down.
CAAAACACCTTAAAATCAGACAGCACAGTGAAAAATGTTGAGTGGATTTAGTCTGAAATTAATTCGAAAAAATACCTGATTTGCTAAAAATCCTGCTGAGGTTGTGTGTTACAAACCAGCCACTTTCAGCAAAGGTTTTTCAACCTACTGGGACTGCAGTTCAAGCAGAGATCAGACCTGACATCCCAATTGTTGCAGGCACCAGGGCTAGTTGAGAGGGAAAAGGTGGAGAAATGATAGCTTTCTGTTTGTATGTGTGTGTGTGTGTGTGTGTGCTGCGTGCCTCTTTACTCTGCTCAAGCTGCTAAACAATGATATAAATAACAATTCCTATTGTCACCTCACACAATGACTTTCTTGCGACAAAAATAGAGATAATTCAATGATCCCGAACCACTCCTGTTATTTCCTTTGTTATTTTTCACGGATTTCATTGTTTCCAGAGTGCAAAACATTCTTTGATACACTCTCTAGCCAAGTGTCTGGACCTTTCTCCGTAGAGAAAAAGGCCCGCAGAGTGACTTGATGACTTCATGCCAAAAGCATTTCTCGGTTACAGCACATACAAAGACACGGGGATGGGATTCAAGCTCCAGCAGTCGCAGGTGGAAACTGTGTGCGGAGTTCTTCATCAACAACATCCTCCGCCACAACACACTGAATTGCGACACTTAACCACTTATTTTTCTATTTAACAATGCTGTGGACATTTATGTTAAGGCTTTAATATAATTCACAACCCCTCATTAGAGAATTATTATAACGTTTCACAGCTTTAAAACCGAATCTAATGCGCGCTGTTAGAGAGCAAACTGTGGACAGTACAAAATAAATATCAGGAAAGATGCTGTTTTATTTTTCATGGATAAATTTATTACCTACCTTTGAGTTCTTGGCAATCCAAATATTGTTTGGAGGACGCAAACACTTGCTTGTTTCCGCCTGTACATTACGGCTGGGTTGCTGAAGGTGTAGCCCAGGAAAAAAAGACATTTCTTAGACTTTCTCATTCGGAGAAATGGCCAATCGTTTCAGGCGAACAGGTCTCCGCTTGGCAAAACACCGCCGCTGCACTCTCGTAATCTCTCCCCTCTATAAACATGAAGGTCTCCCCTCCCAGTAAAGCGTTTACCTTGAGAGTCGACTGAAATGTAGTCGCCTTCGGAAAGTTAAAACACCTTCAGTGAGAGAGAGAGAGAGAGAGGAGAGCGAGCGAGAGAGAGAGAGAGAGGAGAGCAGTCCGACACGCTTCGCAATGCGCGCAAAGGGAGAAAACTGCGTCCACCCTCCTTTCATGCGTGCGTTTACTTTGACTACTTGGAGTGCACGAACGAGGTTCATCTTGAGCGGATCATTGAGCGGATGTTTGCTTTGTTTTGTTTTGTTTTGTTTTTTTCTTCCCCAGTATATCATCACTACAGAGCGAAATCCAAAGCTCCATTAAAGATGTGGACAAATAATTTCACACCCCTTATAATTTAAATCAGCTATTAAAAGTGTGCAACAGAAGCTACAGTTTGAGAGCAGATAAAAAAAGCTTGTATGCTGTTTAAAACGTTGCACAGAGTTACAGTAAGTACAATCAGAGATCACAGATGTCACAGTGAACACGCCTATGATGGGCTGCAGACTGTATATACTCATATTACTAACTCATAGTTTCTTTCAGAGAACATAACAGCAGAAAAAGTATTTTGTTTTTTTCTTCTTCTCCTTTTTTTAACACAGTCAGAACGGTTAGGCTGGTTGATCAGCACGACAATAGTAGCAGATGATCAGCGGTTGACTCATAAGTCAGTTTTAAAAATAAATCAGCGGAGCCAAAACAATTTATGAAAGACTCTAAAGATCCTGACAAGCTATTTTATCGATCAGCCTTTTCCGATGGCGTCTTGCATCATCTCCACATTTCATACAACGCCTTTGTTTGATGTACATGACAGCTTTCTGTATTTATGTTTTTGCCCTTGTGCTGACTGCTGTAAAGCGGGCGGGGCTCTTTGGATTAAGATGATGTCACATGCTGCTGTGACCAATCAGATTTTTGACGTATTTGAATGAGACCTCACCGACACAGTCCTGATGAAGCACATTAATAGAGTTTTGAGTGGTGCATCCTGAACAACAGCAACATCAACAATAACAACGACAGCAACAACAATAATAATACCTTGTACCAATATTGACTTTGACTGACACAACTCAAGATTTTCCACCAGCTTAAACATGCTATTCAAAACAATGCACTCTCACCTGCTAACTGATTACTCTTCCCTTGTTCCACATCAGTCATTATTAAATGCAATATGTGAAAATATGAAATCAAAGCTGTCATCACTTATGAAATTAATCCTCTGCCCCCTTATGTAGCAACATTACTGAGCCTGATAAGTGAAAATGAACACTGACACTTAAATTACAAATGTCGCTTGTTCTCCTCAGTTGAGATGAATATTGAAAGGAATTTTCAAAGACCTGAGGACTCCTCCTGAGGGGGTGAAAACGCAGGTTTGAGCAACAAAGAGTACACAGAAATTTTAAAAAACACATATGGAAGAGGAAAGTAGTCTGACAACCCGTGCAATTAACTATCTAATTAACTTGTTTTGAATATTCTTTAGTCTTTAATCAGTGCTGCTCTGGCAGCTGAAGCAGTGGGAGTGAGTTGGGAAGGGATGGATGTAGCAATGCAGACAGAGATGAGAGGAGGAGGGAGAGTCAGCAGGAGGGGAGGCAACAGGTGAGCTGAAATATATGCAGTGGAGCAGCTTTTATATGGTAATATATTAATTACGACTGATTTAAGAAAGCATGGGTGTCCCATATTAGGTGAACATGCAACCCTCTGTCCTGAATGTCTCCCAGTCACGTCCTGTTACATCACTATTTTCTTTACATGGCTAGTTATGTTTTTGCCTTGGATGTATTATTCTTGTTTGTCGTAAAATTTAAAAAATAAATAAAAACCTGAAAACCCACAGTGCACTGCTAATCAAACATACAAAAACAGAAAAAAGAACTCTATTAATCTGACAATTTAATGTTCTGTGACACATTTTTAGCTTTTTTGTGCATATGAGATGTTTTAACCAGGTTGTGGAGTTTACACAAGGCAAGACAACATTGCACAAAAGTGTGACTGAAGACAATAAAATTCCACGGATATCTCTAAAAGAATTTAGGCTGATAAGGAATTCTATTAACGCTGTGTGGAAATAAAGCTAAAGAGTGCACTTTCCCACTGCTGAGCTGAAGGACTCTGTTCCACTAAAGCAGCGTCATTATTACTGGTGCAATTTTACTGCTATTTTTCTGTTTGAAAGTGTGATGTGTTTATTAAAAGCTGGCCAGACATCAGTGCAGTGCAACGATCTAATGCACAGTGAGTGGAAACATATTTCTTGTTATTTTGGCTATGCTGAATGTTCATATATATGTAGAAAGATGAATATAGTCGGATGCATAGGCTGTAACTGTTAAATAGTCTGGTTTATGTTGCTTTTTTAAATAAAGGTCATTTTTTTAAAGTTCAAGGCAGTCTCCAAGGTGTTAATTCGCGGTTCAAGTAGTCCATTTAAGTGAATGAACTTCAAAGGAAGCCAGGCACCAGGTCTGAAATCCAATATCATTATCTGGGATCTAAATCTCCTTTAACAGCATATAAGTGGAGTCCTGACCACAATCTTGTCAGTTTGATCTTTTCAAGAAAAAGCTCCCACGTTTGCAGCGAGGGATCTGATCCTTGCAGCGGGTTGACACTTCCTTCCTGTCATGTACAATATATTGTGCATTTGGCATTTGTGCACTATACAGAGCAACACGAGGGGGAGAAAAAAGGTCAACAAATAGCCAGAAAGTGAGAAGATCAAAAAATAGTCTTGCAGCTACGCTGATCATTGTTGAAGATGACCAGCGGAGGGACGATGGGGAGGAGAAAAGAGGGCAAGCGCAGAGGGAGGCGGCTCTGACAGGCTGTGTAATAGCCTGAGTGTTCTGAAACACTGATCACACCTCCATTTCAACATTTTTTCCCAAACCACCCACTGTTCTCACTGAGCAATGACTCCTGTTATTTCTCTTTCTCACTCTATCTCTTTTTTTTCCATATTGTCATTTACTGTCTTTTTCTCCCCCAAACTCAATATCACCGCACTCATATCTGACAAATAGATTCAGATGCGCTGGCCAGCTGCACTTTGGACCTCATCAGGATCGCATCAATCATAGATATTGTACACAACTTTTCTTCATTCCTTTCCTTTTTTCATTTTTAAGCCAGCTTGACCACCACAGCTCTGTCACGGCAGATAATTTCGCCCTCTCCTCCTCTGCCTGTTGGAGGGGGTCATGCAGCTCGCTGCCATACCTGCGGGCATGCCTTGCATTACAGATGGGCTGCAAGATCCAATTTGTTTGTGTTGAGATGACTCCAATTCCTTTGCCACAGAACATTAGGGCTGCAAATTAATATCCCTGGGCTCAGCCGCTCACAAGTCTGTTTCGAGACAGGAGACAGGCACACTGGGATAATGGCAGATGCATGGAGAGAATTCTTTAGGACCTGAGGTACCTCGTCTTTATAAACCCTTGCTCTCTCATCCCACTTTTTTTCTTACTTTTTCTTCATGGGTTCATCTGTCACCTTTAGAGACCTTCTTCCAAACAACTTTAGAAGGTGGACGGCTCATCTACAGTGTCGTGCTCAGAGTTACAACATCTACAGTCACTCTTACCTCTCAGCAGAGACTCACAGGGAGGAACAGAAATGAATACAAATGAGCAATAATGTGAAGGCCCTATAACTTCTATACAGCTGAGCAAGATGATGGCGATTTTCACAGAAGCTGGATGGTTATCATTGGTGTATATCATCATACATTATACATTATACAGTGTTTCTCCTGTGTTTGTTACGTTTTTAATGTATGCGCAAAGTGTGTTGTGTTTGTTTTTCTCATTTCCTGATCGTATAACACATTTGTGTTGACACATGATAAAAAAGGTTATTAAATCATAGATGTCCTAATTCAGTTAATTTCCCCTGTTTAGACAACAGGAAAAATGTGCTGCTGGTATTATAGATGAGGCCTGCCATCTGTTCCGAAAGCCAAACATTGATTATGCTTCTTAGCATAACCTGCATGTAATGAATATTGTTATTATTTTTTATTATTTTTTTTAGTAATAGTAGCAGTAATAGTAGTAGTAGCAGTCTTTATTAAACAAGGACCATGCACATGAAAAACATCTAAAATAACTATCCAAAACAATCTAAATTTTAGAAGAGGTGATAAAGACCCCTGTCAGATTTCAACTTTAAGCTTTGCAGCCCCTCTATACAAACAGAACAACCACAGTAAAAGATCCACTCACACAATACTAATACATAGCCTCTATTACACTACACAGACAAATGGTTAAGCACACTTAAACATAGATACAAGCACACTGACACAGTAAAACTTTAGAAATTACAATTCATTAAAATCATAAAATCTGAATCGAGGTTAAAATAACAGTGATCTGACTATATATACTGTTTTTTTTCCTTTTGGAGGTAGTGCAGCTTCACTTTCAAATATTCAGCTTTTTAGTTTCTTGATAAGTTAGGCGAAAAATGATTGATAGCACTGTTACTTCTGTATATTAAATATGAACCTCTAAAAAACAGCAAGCTATTAGCTTAGCTTGACCTGAAGCCTGAAAACAGAGGAAAACATTTAGAACCACTGGGCCAAAATTGACAGTTTGCAGTTATGTGTGCAGGAAGACTTCTCGACCTCTATCACAAACTTCCGTCTCAGCTAGTTGCTTTGCATCTCTTCCCATTCAAGGGATAGTTCAAAACTTAAACCTCCATAAGGGAAGCAAACAAAAAATAATGCTTTAGTTAGCCTTAGAGAAAAATAAGGATAATTTTTTACCCAAAGACAGAGCCAGGCTAGCTGTTTTTGCTACTTCCAGTCTTTAGCTAAGCTAAGCTAACTGCTTTAAAGCAGTGTGTCTGTACAGCTGCCTCCAGCCACATTTTTACCAGACAGAGTATTAGTGTCTTTCTTCAAACTCTTGACCAAAAAAGACCCAAAAAAAAGTTTTTTCCAAGATTTTTACTATCTCTTAAACACAGGACAGACACAGTTGCAATATCCACCAATAATATACTAAAACATTGTATTTTCCTGTGATATACTCAGTGAGCAACCCTGTAATAAATGTGTTGAAAAGAACTACTTTGTGGAAAGGAAAAAAATTCAGATAATAAATAGTATGCATGGTGATCTATATTTAAAGGTTAAAAGTTACACAAAGTCTGATAGAAGTCATGTTAAATTCCACCAGAATGTATTTATGACCCTCAGGCTAAAGTGCTGTCTCATGGTAATAGCTGCAAGGTGGGTTCAGTCTAACCTTTGTTTTGTGTGTTTAATGTAGCTATTGCAGAAAAGCTGAAGGTTTGTATGCAGAATACTAAACACAGTCACCTCAAGATAAACAACAGAAATGTTTTTGTAGGCTTTGTATCCCTTTAAACCCACTGCTGAAGGTAAGAATATTTGTCACGTACGCTCTACCATAGCATGCAGCTCAGGGGCACCTATTTATGATTTAAAATGTAGACTTGGAAAAATGCATTACGTGCAGAGGTTGGATTTTCCTGCTTTTCTACACTAACTAATGTCTCTCAAACACCACCAACAGTTGTCAGTCCGAGCTCTGATGGAGGTTTAGCAAACACCATTCTAAGTTAGTTAGCAGCAATTAGTTTTCTTATTAATTTGTAGAACTTAAAAAAAGTGAAATAATATAATCCAAGTATATTTTAATTAGTGTTTTATGTATGTTTTGATTATTTTTTATTCTTAAGATAATAATATCTTTGTTTTTATTACCATAGAATGAGGTTTGTATCCACAGACGGAGCAGGTCCTCTACTACGGAGTCCGCCATGTTGCGCTACGATGTTTCTATAATAGCCCAGGATGAACAAATCAAACACTGGCTCCAGAGAGGGCATTACAAGTTTTTTCATGTGTTTTGCGCCCAGCGTAATTTCTCCTAGAAGTTTGGAAGGGGAGGGTGGGCCAAGGGATATGCAGTTTGGGTGCAATCTGCAACTTCACCACTAGATGCCACTAATACCTACTGCTTCACTAATCCCATTTGCACCACTTAAATTCTGCCCAATCAGCAAGCTCTCATTAGGTGGGTGAGCTGGCAAATTTGTTGGCTTGCAAATCAGTGTGGCCTTTGGGCAACAGGAAAATCCACTCTTAGTTAATTAAAGTTTGGATGGAGTCAATATGCAAAGCAGATTCATTCATCAGATGCTAGCCTATCCTTTCCTGTGTTTTGTTTCAAAAGCATGAGCTCAGTTAAGCAAAAAATGAAATATGTTTCTCACTAATGTAAGCAGTGAGACTCCTGCGATAAATGACAGCTCGAAGGGTGGTCTGAAAGTGTGATTCTTCATTTTATCGCTTCAATTTGTGGTTGCTGAAGACAGCAAAATGATCATGGACATACGCTTCAATATAATCACCTCACTGTGGATTCTGTACAGGTGTGAGTTTTTTTTATTCTGTAACTTTGTTCCCTCTAATTGAATAATGGGATGTATTTGCTCCACTTGCTCCATTGCTCAGACACCTATAATAGAGTCAAAACACCCCAGTGCTGTAGCTTCTAAGGGAATTACAGGCTGTGAAGAGAGACAGAATTAGTGCCTACATGCTATCAACACACCATTGGGATCACTTTGAACTCAGCACATAAAGAAAACCAGTATTCTTTTCGAAATTGTTGTTTCATCTTCTGGCTTTAAGTCTGCTTAAATGCTAGAGACTTGCCTCAGTGATTTAAATGAAATCCCATTCTCTTTTAGAGGTTACTCCAACTGTGTTTACACATTCGTGGGATTTTATTCATCAGAATGAAAGCAGATCACAGTGACTTTTCCGAAGAAAGCTTTATGTTCTTTGCACCAAACGAAATAGGAAGAACCAAAACAGGTCTGAAAATAATCAAGCCAGGAGTGGACCCATCCGTGGTGCAGAACACACACTGCTCTAAAAGGGCTTTGAAGGTCTTTCATGAATTTAGTTCTCATTTGAATATGAAGAGAGCAGTCATAGCAGATTATTGGGAAAGGCACTGAGAGCGTTAAATCAGACTGTTTCTAAACATATCTCTCCACTCCAGCTATGTTTTTAGTGTACATTCATTGCCACAGTTTGAATTAGAGACCACAACAATGCTTTGTTTCTTGTCCACTCTTATGTCAAACATTAATTGTTTTTACGCCTGGTAGCACCCTTCTGTTTATAGTAACTGGCCTTTTCCTAATAAGCTTCCTAGGAATCCATCAAGCCTCTCATTTTAATAGTTTTTTGGTCCCTTGTTGAGATTGATATTTTGCCCACTTATTGCCCTTAAAAATCATGCAGCGATATTTCATTTTCCACCAGAGATCCATTTGGTATTTTTATATTTGAGTGCTAAAAAACTCTCTTCACTGCTCTCTCTCTAGTCTGAGAAAAATCACACCTCTGATTATGTGTTTCTCGTTCTTATAAAAGCAGGCAAAGACTCACTTATATGTTTAAAAGTGATTGTGAACTGCTTGTTAATTGTTCTCAATTGCAACATAGTTTCCGTTTTCTACATTGCATTTACACTTCTTAATTAAGTTGTTCAGTTTTTGACATCTTTTTTAAAACCACCAGATGAACGAATTCTGGTGTATATAAATGGAAGTAGGTATGAAAATCAGAAAAAAACAAGTGGAGTTAATTCAGGCATATAGACAGACTGAGATTAATCCTTTACAGCAAAATCACTGGTCAGAGCAAAGTGAGCTCGGCTCAGTCGGTCTGTTCAACTGTGCATAGTCATTTTTCATCGCAGTTCTTCAAATGGGTAGTTTTCAATATGAGATAATTAAGTCATTTTTAGATATGTTCAGTCACGAGTAGATTAAACCTTTTGGGAGTATAACTTGTTAAACAGGTTCATAGTCTTATGACTAATAAGGGTAAAATACAGTCATGATGCTGCCAAAAAAGATGTGCATAGTAAATAGTGTTGGCTAAAGGGAAACCCCTCTGAGGATAGAAAAAAAGGCAAATAGGGCAGAGCTGGTCTGAAGATGAGCTGATAAAGCTCCCAGAAGGGTTTGAAGTTTCCCCCTAAATTAATTTGAGCCTATATGAATGCAGTGCACTGAGTAATGAGCATGTATAATCATCCCGTGTGTTAATAAAAGCTAACATACTTGACATTTTTATTACATGATACCGATATCTGTAAATAATTAAAAAGACAATGTAATCAGTCAAAGTCATCTTACCATTGTTTAATTGTGTGTATTGTATCTTTTTTTGGCAAATTAATTGTACTTAAAATACAGGTGTGGGGCTGTGGAGAGAGTCTGTAACCATAACTGTAAAAAGGTGTATAAAAATAACAATTACACTTAATGAATTTCCTGTTTAATGGTTGGTGGCAACAAGAATTAAGGTGCATTAATGGCACCCACTCTCACAAAGTAAGAACATAAAGGAACAGAAATGATCTAAGAGGCACCACATTATTTCCACAACATGAGAGTGTTTTTGACACAGTATTTACAATATTACATTTTTAAATATCATTATCATCTACATTCATTATCTCTAATAACTCTACTGTACATATCACTCTGACTATTATATTTACTGTATTTTGCATTAATATTAAGCCAAGTTCACATAGAAAAAATACAAACTACTATGGCTTTGGTGCAATACCCCTCTGATGACTGCTCTCAGCTCATCCTCCCCTTTAATCAGGTCCCTCTCCTTCCCTGCTGCATCCCTGGCAGCCTTCGGGTGTCCTATTAAGCATCTCTCTCTGGTTCTTTGATTTCACCACCTGCCTTCGCTTGTTGTGCTGTGCCCAGCCATGACTCTTTAAGGCACCAGCCAGTCACACTGCTTTTGTACCCACGAATAACCCCTAAAGACACCTTTTCTATCACACAACAAGTCTGCCAATCAATACTAGACAACAAACAGAACTATGGCTGTTTGAAAAAGAATCCCACCAAAAGATGCTCTAGTGTGCAATACAATGAGTGTGATCAAATAAACTGTAAATTTAATTATCCTGATGGAATCATATGGCAAAAACAGTCATGCAGCTGGGTAGAAAGGGCCTCTATTAATATTGTTTTTTTTTTTTAAGTCTGATATTTTTTAATTTGGTGCAGCCTCACTCATCCAGAGAAGATGAGTAATTCTAATCAACTTTCAACCTCTTCTTTGGGGGTTAAAAATCCACATGAACCATATGCATTTGCATCTCTCAGCTGGCATGTTGTCATGAAATAAGGGTGCCTGTCAAAATACCAGACCTAATTTCCCCATCCTTTAGTGCTGAGCCAAGCCTCCTGTGGCTGTCTCTGACTTGATCCTGGATATGTGATTGGCAAGTGTTTAATGAGAGCCCGTGTACCTTTGATTACAAGGCCCCACTAATGAACAGCATGTCTGTTTTGCCCTATTAGCAGAGAATGCAGTCCTGGCTACCCTGGGTAATCAGTAGAGCAACATGTCCAAATGCCAGTCAAAGGGCACAATTGATATTTTATGCAGTTTCCTATGGAAAATTCTACTTCTTAATTATTTTTTTTAGATATAATTTCTCTGGAGGGATGTCATCTGCTCTTTGGAAGTGGTTGAAACATATGCTGTGATAGCAAAATTGTATTTATCGATGCCCTCCCAATAGCTATCATGCACTTGCACGCAAGCTTGCTGACTTAGTTTTTTTCTTTTCTTTCCTCTTCTTTTGTTAAATCAGGGGTGGCATGGAGATTCATTTTCAGGCTGCAGCTCGGACAAATTTAGAACATTGTTTCTATATTAGAGCTCATATGGGACAGCAGTCTGAGGAGCCAAGAAAGGATAATATCTTGTTTTGTCAGATTCAAAGTAACACCCATTTTTCTTTTTGAGTTTAGCAAATATTATTCAATTCATAGTGCTCTCTGCCTTTGAATCTCTTAATAAACCCTACTTTCAAAGGTCAAACTCCAGACCCAGACCTTCCGAATAACAGAAGACTAAAACATCAGCTTCAGTTCATCCTAAAAATTCTTAAATGATTTGTAGCTTACCAACTGCTAGATTGCATCACTTTTGCAACTTTTCTTAGTATTTTCAATCAAATTTGGCCCTGAGACTCACTGAAACTGCCTGAAATGACCTTCACCAAAATGGCTGTAAAGCTTTTCTCTAAAATCTCAGTTAAGTCGCCCTAACAGTTTTCAAAAACAAATAACTATTGTTTACTTAATCATCTTATGATAAAGTGTCAGCTACCTAGCATTAAAAGAATTTAGTTACCAAAAAGAGGTCATAGTTATGGACTTATTAAAAAAAAGGTACTTCATCACTATGGTTAAATATAGTCCTCCTAAATGTTTTAAGTTCCTGGTAATTGCATTAACTTTACGACGTAAATTCATTTGCAGATGACACACTGCTGTGTGTCGTCTGTGACCTGGTGCTGTTCTCCTCATAGCAGTCGTACTTCTCCGCTTTCTGAATGTTTCTACTCTTTCTTGAGCTTTAAAACTCCTGTTTCAATTTTCCACCTGTGCAGTGCAAACACCCTCTAGGTAAACTAAGTTACTGATCTCAATTAATTCATTTAGGTAGAGCAACTCAAGTGCATGATCTCAACTGCATTTCTTTCCCTGTTGTTCTCTTTCTTTCACATAGACTTCTGCTAGGCTGTTAATATTACATTTATTTCAGAAAACTGTGATTAAAGTCTCCCCTTTAGGCAGGGCAACACATTGATATTATATCAATATTGTGATATGAGCCTAGATACCGTCAAAGATTTTAGTGATTGTTCTGTTGTAATATGGTGAAAATGTTTTCTTTTCCTGATTATAAGTATCACTGGCTCACAGATTGTTCTAATATTTGTCTTTAATCACTGAGTTATTCGTTATTATAATCACATTGCTGATGGTTATTAATCAAAAATCTCATTGTGTTAACATGGAAGCTCAAACAATTCAATCATGTTTTGATGACACCTGTAGTTACTTGAATAACATCAAATGTTTTTAATATGACAGGTCACAGAATTCTGAGAGCAGCAAAACAAACTGTTGTCTTATTATTAAAGAAGTCAGGCAATTATTGCCCTTCTTCCATCATTCTGTGTGCAACCTTGATCTGATGTTATGCTGCACACGGCATGAGTCTGCAGACAGCAGGGCACAGGAAAGCTGAAAGTAGACGGTTACCTTGCTGAGAAGGTGATGTGCAGCCTGTCGCCTGCAGCTCTTCATCTAACAGCTCACCGAAGCTGCTCCCTCTTGTTCCATTACTTCTTGCAATATTTCATACCAATCTGCTGTCAAATGATGCCAAAAATGACCGCATTTTGATGAACGATAGTGCTAAACTCACTGACAACACATTACGCTTTTTATACTTCATAAAAAATGTCAATTCATGTTTCACAGGTAAAATACTTTTAATGTAGAAGCCGCAGCAGTAGGAAATGTTCGGTTTGCTTTAACAGTAACTTAATGCAGCATCTTTTTGTGGGGTAAAACTAGAAATAATCAGTCTGTAATATGTCAAGACATTAACATTGTAATACTTTCCCCCATCAGTGGGCTATGAGCTCAATCACTAATATGTTACCTCATTCATCCATGGATGGTGGCTCAATAGACACCAATTTAATGGTAATCCTCAAGAATATCACTCTAATATCTTGTGAGAGCACAAATAGTCATTTCTACAATATTGCTACAATTTAAGTTTTGAGTGGAGATCAGCAAAAATGTCAAATTCAAGAGGAGTAATAGCAGCATACTATTACCATCATAAAATATGAGAGCTCTCTAACAAGCAAAGTAAACCTGCATTATTTGTGCAGAGAGGTGGTTGTTGGAGTCACCTTCATTGTGGGCAGACATCTGAAGAAATCTCAAGATGAGTCAGAATGCGCAATGAGGGACTGCAGCAGGAATATTCACAGCTGAGTGCTAAAGGAGGCAAGGGAATCTAATCACCAGCCAAGTCTGAGTTCAGAAACACACACGCACACACACACACCTGGAGGGACCAAAATTACTACAAAACAAGAGGGAGAATCAGGACCACGCTTCACTGGTCTCAAGATAAAACTGGTTCTCGCACAGAGCTCATGTTGACATTAATATAAAATTTACTTTCAAAGTTTCTTATCTTAAAACTCCAAATGAAATCCCTCTATTATAAAGCTTAAGGTGACTAAAATAAAACTATCTCAAAAATAAGTCTTTATAATACATATACAAAAATATTTGTTAAATATAGTACCACATGTGTCCAATTTATAACAATGGCATGTCTGCATATTTAAATTTTTATGATTCTAACTGATGATGTTGTTGTGACAAAAGTAGATCAGAACACAATACATTTTATTTATTCATCCTCTTTTTCATTGTTTTTCCTTAGTGTAAAATGACTTGCAAGTGATTGATTGTTCCAGTGAAAAATACTTTGTTAATTATTGCAGTAATCATTTTGATTTTCTCTTACATACCAATTTACTTCTATTGTGACATATCTACATCTCTTTACTGCACTGGGAATTTTTGGTCCATAGAGTGGCCACAATGATAACAGCACGTACTGACAAGCGAATTAAATCAAATATCTGGGTGAAAGGAGTGAATAGGTTGGTGGTCATATGCTTCTTCTTAATGCCCCAATTCAATTAAAGCCTCATTTAACATGTCTCATATGGCCTAATCTCTTTGTAAAAGATAGTGACGACTAAAGGGGGATACGTATGGGGCAATAAATTTTCTCTCACTTTGCAGAAAGGGATGACACCCTCCAGCTACTGAGATGAATGACTCAGCCGGAGGTGGATATTGGAAATAAAACTTAACTTGGAGAGACTACACCATGAACAGGGATTCTGGCCATCAAGGCTTTTTCTCTGTAAAATTCAATTAAAGTGTCAGACTTTGTGTTGGTCCATGCATAACACTGGCTTAAATTGTTAATATTCTGAGAAAGAGAATAGCTAGTGTGGGAATGTTGGAGATTCGAGTGGTTGCCTTGTAAGTAAATTACTTATTTTATAAAGTAGCTTGTAACCCACTCCTCAGAAATATTTGAGTTGCAGCCAGGAAGTTGAATGAAAGTTTGGTTGACTCCTCACAATGAACTGGACTGCAGCCATATAAAATGTCTCTGTTGTAAAGGGTTTTAAAAAGAGCATGATCTGACAGTCATGTATTTGTAAGTGCAAATTCTATCAGCTAAAGAGCGCAGGACCTTTGTTGCAGACTGATATTTGTGTTATTTGAGAGTTTTCCGTATTTGCCACTGTCTGTCTGATCCTTCAACTAAATGCTTCACACGATGGGCATCGCATAAAGAAGAAAATACAAGGTATTAAATGCAGTGCTGCAATGGTAAGAATACTTTTATTCAGTATGGTGTTGTAATTTTTCATTGAAAACCAGTCAGAGTAAGTAGACAGATATTTATTAACTTGCATTATGCTTTGTTCATTTTACATTGCATGTTGGTAGGTCAACATCACAATTTAGTAGAAAAACAATTAGTAAGTCTGCGTGTTGGTGCAAAACCAAAATCAATTGCAATTTTTTACATATCATCTCTGGTTCAGTAGACAGATGGAGACAAAGCAAAGCTATTTGTGAATATAATAAATCTGCCATTTCTTGCAGAGGAGGATTGATTAATGCAGCTGCCAAACCATTAGTCCTGTCATTGGGGAGATTTATTCATCCATGCTGTTGTTTTTTCTTGTTTGATAACAGTCTGAGGTTATGAGTATGCCAGTACCATTCTGCTTCAGGTATGTCTTAGATAATCATGGAAATGAAGCTGAGTTCTCCAAAATAATGTCAAGCAACACATATACGCAGGGATTCACAGTCTGGCTTATGTGGTGCACGAGGATGTGCAAACAAACAGGACTTACAAGTCCAAACTTCCCTTTTGGCCAGTAAGGACTGAAGTGTTCTTTGAACTTGTTTGGTAAATATGTTATTAGTCAGAGCACCTTGACAATTTTGAAGCATGATGATGCTGAAAAAATGTGCATTGTGCATTAAGAAGTATATAAAGCTACTGTTTTGATGTCATGGTGGTGCATGAGTAGAGCTCACAGAGTGTCCATAATAGCAAGGGTACATCCTCCAGGAAGCATGAACATGTGTTGTAAATTTCCATTCGATCGTTGTTCTTAAATGATATTAATTTATTGGTACAGTATAAATAATAAGATGTTCTTTTTCTTCTTTCTCTTCTTTAAGGAAATGAGAAATTGAATATTAGTGCTGCAAGACTCAAAGGAGAAAGGTCAACACACTCAGATATGAAAAAGGTGCTTGTAGAACAAACTGCTGCCATTAACAAGAGAATACAAATATTTATTTGAAGCCTCCCAGTGTGCAGATCTCTCACCTTTGTGACTTGCTGCAAAATTTTGTGCGCAAAGCACAACACAACAAAAAGCTTTGCATGAAAACAAAAGCATCAATACATCTATGCTACCATTTTGTCAGTGGCTGAGACTGTGGCAACTAGGCACATTTTTTTGAGGCTACATGTGTACAACATGTTTCCTCCATTTGTGTCTTAGCATTTCAATACTGTCCACTAAGTAAAGCAATTTGAGTTTTCATATCAAACATGTGAGCCATCCTTTCAATTTGCATATGATGTTGCATATTATAAAGAGAACAACACTGCAGTTTTTCGTGCCATGCTTGCAGAAAAATGACTTCAGCGTGCTCATACGGCAGAGATTCATATAGCATTTTCCCCCAAATCAGCACAATCTTAATATTGAGAAATCCATCCAAAAATAGCTCATTTGTTTGTTTATGGCAGCACCGTTCCACTCTATTCCTGCCTTCCAAAATCCATGTTCCTGAGCAGACAGAGGCAATTTTTGTTCCATTATGCAGTGAAAGGCTGAACCGGCTAAATGAACAAGCTCAGAACAAGCCAAGCCATTTAAATGGTTTTACATGTAAGGCTATTTTTGCAGCAGCACAACACTGTTGGCCAAATTGGCAGCTAAAATCAGCTTGTTGTCTTCTCAGGCTGTATTTCACCAGTTTATATGGGCTAAAAAACACAGAAGATTTCAGCACACCTCAGTTTTACCTCAAATTCTGTGTTTTCTCGTGCTCTCTCACCAAAATAATGATACATAACAGCAAGTAAAAAGCACCTAAATGCAGGCTTTTCTGAGTGACAGATAGAGATTGACAGCGCCTGCTAGAATCTGGATGGAATAGGATGTTATGAGAGGCAACATTCTTGGCATCATGGTTTGACATGTTTTGTTTTCCTGTCTCTCCTTGCAGTCTCAGTCTTTGTGCCTTTGCAGAACCTGCCTGTTTTTTTCTAAGAGATGTTTTTCATTACAAAGAGACATTTCTCAGAGGAACTGCTACTGATGCAAGCCAGTCCCAGTCATTCACCTGACAGCAGTGTCACATGTCGTCTTTGTCTCAGCCTTGTTCTCCAGTATAATCTGTCATTCTATGCACATTGTGAATCCACACATTTATGATGCAAAGCAAGTAAATGAATGTTGGAATTAAAGACATAACTAATGTACTTTACTCTTATTTTAGGCTCCTGATCAGTTCAAAATATTCAAAAATTAGTGGTGTATTTTCAATATTTAACCTTACAAATTTCTTGACATGGCAGTGTCAGCCTATTTATTTTAAGCTGTAATTTCAGCAGTAAGTTAATTAATAGTTTCAGAAATAAAACCCCTGTTTCCCCACAGAAAAATACAATCAGATTTGATGATGAGTGTATCTAATCTCTTTTTATATGAAATCACCATTAATTTTTAGCTTTATCACTTTATTTCCATATCACATGTATGTTCTGCTTTGAGTTAAAATCTGAGAAAAACATCCTTCACGGGACATCATTATGGATTCATCTGCATGAGCTTCATATGCTAAATTTAAACTCATATCTTCAAAGGATGAATTTTTCCTAAGAAGTCCCACAAACCAGCTGGACATAGCATAACTACAGGAGCCTTAAAGTTTCATTTCAATGTTCCATCTGACAGACTATGATTAAAACAAAGGTGGTGTTTCAGCAATACTTTTGCCGTTACTTGGCATTTCAGCTAAGTCATAGGGGGCATGGGAACTGACAGACTTTTTGCAGAAATGAATGAGCCTCCAGTGTTCTGTGTCTGGAACAAGAGGCAGGAGTCTCTGTGCAGAGAGATAAATTTAGGAGAGAAAATGTCAACTTCTGTTGTGTGCTAGATTTGAAATGCACCGCAGATGTGAAGGTGAGGGTGGTGCATGATTTGGTTAAGCATGTACATACGCACCGGGACACACATACGCACACAGAGATATCTCCACAGAGATAGAAATAATCATCTACTAGTTTTTAGTTTTATTTTTTTCTTAAATGTGTTTGATTCCTGACTTCAGTTACATTGGAAAAAGAACCATTTTTAGTCTAATTTTTCTGACATTCAATCCCAAATCCTTAGGTGGGCAAGGAGGATGCCCTGAAATCATCTTCATCGTGTAATCTCCAGATATTATCGATCTTGTCCAGGAACTGAGTGTTCAACAGGTCAATGCCAGTGAATATTATTTTTTAAAAAAGCTAACATCAATGTTAAAAAGATAAACAAGCAAATGCAACAGAAACATGTTTCCATTGAAAAAATAAGCTTTGCAGCCACTAAATAATTTTTGTTAGGCGAGCTTGCCTTTATGTTGCATTTACATCAGTGAGAGTCACAACACAAACTCTGCTAACATGGTCATGATGCTGGAGGCTATGCCATCTGCTTAGTTACTGTAGCCTGTTTAGTCGCTGGTATCTCCCCCTTCTACCCTTTCAAACCAGTCATTGCTGGTTGATGTAAAACATAGCACTACCAGGACACCAGAACACAACACCCTCACAGACTTTGTTTTAAAAACTTTGGCATACTGTTAATTATATAGAGATGAGACTGATGTTATTTTATGTGTAAAAGTCCTGCACTCCAGCTCCAAAAGATGGAACCTATTACTGTAATTGTTTGAAAAATCCACAAGAAATTCTAAAGCGGCTTGCAAATATTTACATTTTTGATGCTGTACAAATTAAAGCATTTGCCTGCATTGTACACAGCAGCACCACCAAGGAGGGTGCAGCACGGGGAACAGCCACCCTGGTACAATATCTGGCCTCCTCATTGACCCCTCTTATGATTATATGCATAATATCTTTCTGTGTAATGAGTATGCTTATGATTATATCTGATATTTTTCACGCACTGGCTGTACGGTAACCCCTAATAAATTTAATTAGATTTAAATAATGGGAAATCTTGATTGACTAATCAATCCATTAGCTAAATGTGAGAGGACACTTCATTCTTAGTGCTAGGACAGAGGGACGGGGGATTTAAAATCTAACATGTTAGAAAAACATTCAGGGTAGCCACAAATTAGGTAGGACAAACTAGTCGTCATAGTAACATGTTGTGACAGGAGTTATTTTCACACCAACAGCCTGCTGGCATGATACGGCACACTGATTAGTTTAATGGAAAATTAGCATATAGACGTTGCCACCGTCCCTGGATGACATTACTGACATGACACAATGTTCGAATGTGTTTTTCTGGATTATTAAATGGTAAAGACTTGCATAACATGGACAGAATTCTTTATAAGTTGCAGGGCAAAAGGTCATGGAATACAGCAATCTTAGATGACTATATGCATGCACAGCTCCCATGAATGGAAATTTTTATAGATTTCTCCCTGTGTGTATTCCAAACTTTCATATCATGGACAGGCAGGGGTATATTAAAAGTGATTTTAGATTGTTGGTGCTCCCTTATATCTGTTTGTCCATCTGTGGATCCATTGGACAGAGCATCCGATATATCACACACTCCCACTGTGTCTGTAAAATACCCGAGGGCATCTTATGTCTGCAGGCCCAGATAGGAAGAAATTCGACCAAGCTTACAAATCATTTTTAATGAATCTCTGTGCACCCAGACCCCTCCCTTGTGCAGCTTTTGATTTTTTCAAACTCTCCTCCTCTTATACTACTTTAAAAAAATAAATGCAAGAGATGAGTGGTCTTTCATACTTCCATTACAATGTCTGGGTCTTTCCAAACCATCCCATCCATCAGTATCATTACATATGAGCAGCAAACGAGAAGCAAGTGTGATATTTGTCAAATGATTCCAAGCAAATTATAAAGGCAGTGCACGCTCTCAAACTCTCAAAAACATTTATTAAATGGATTGGATTCATACGCCTCTAAGGCAGTTTGCATTATTGTTGGCATGATAATACCAAGCCTCTGGCTGATATTGGGCTGCTTAGAAGATAGGCAACAACCCCTTTCATGTGTTCTCGCACAAATGTTCATTACTTTGTGTGAAGAAAAACAATCCACAAGACAAACTAAACCCAGTCCACAAAAGAAGAGAATAATAAGTCAGTGATGGTCCTGGTGATATGTGGTACACTACAAGTGAGAAAAGCACTTTAGAGTCAATTAAAGCCTCTCCTTTTACATGAACCATTTTTTTTCTCACTCCAAACTCTTACAAGCAGGAAAGCCGGACAATTCATCAAACACAACAAATGCATTGACACATGCAGTGGCCCAGAAACCCACAAACAAAAAGTGCAAAAGTAACACTGTATATGCTCTGCCATTCAACTGAAGTGTATAGGGGACATGTTTGACACTGTTTTCTCATGGGAAAATAAAACATACTTTCTGCACCAAAGACTTGTTATCGAGGGGGACCATAAATAAAAGATCAACACAACGAGAACCGCACCATTGTGCTGATAAGGCAGGTGATATGCTTTGGTTTTGTCATCGTATTTTTCGGCCTGCTTTCACCAGGGATATGGAGGGAAATCGCACTCCGTTCTCTGCCCCTAATGAGCATGCGGTCTATTGGATGCTACACCCATACACCATCAAAGGGAATGATCATCAGTGGGGCACACTTCATTTACCTCCTCATCTCTCTTTCTTATATTCTCTTTGCCTTCTGTCTCCCCTCCTCACATGTTCCCTCTGTGTTGCTCTCACCTTCCCCTCCTCTCCCTCTCAGGAGTAGCACACCTTTCTGCAGCTGCATCAGGACCACTCTAATCTGTGTGGCAGGGTGGAATGGGATGTTCAATGGCTTTTTCTCGTTTCCTGGCTGAGAGGGCCATGTATTGTGCTAATGGACTCTGCGGCTGCTGCCTGACCCCCATGGTAGAGCTTGCAGAGACGGGCTCACAGCTGTGACTCTCCCTCTTGCCACTATCTCATCCAAACAAGTGTAGCCTCACTGAAATCTTTTTATAGCTGCACAGGGACTGGCCACGCACTTCTAAGGTCATTAGAGCTTCCCAGGTGAAGGATCTGAACTCTCTTTGCTGCATGTGTGTGTGCTGAGCCACTAAAAAGGTTTTCATAGACATGCACTCTGGTATAAAACTGTGAAATGTTAGTACATCATCAACAGCCACATGGGTTTACAGTATATGTTTCTTCTAAAGTATTTTCTGAGATAAGAAAAAAGCACTGGGCTTGTAACTTATGTAAGTCAGATTGATTTTTAGATGCACTATAAGAAGCACATTATGGATCCAGGGTTAATACGACCCTTCTGTCACTTATTCGCCCAGAACTTATCTGCTCTTCGTAGCTATTACTTATGGCAAGACAATGACAAGAAACTGGCGAATAAACTGATAGTTCTTGAACATTTTGTTCTCTTTCTCTACTACCAATTCATATTATTCAGACTGTGCAGCTTATTCAAAAGAAAAAAGAAAAAAAAATTTGGCACAGCTTTTGGTTATTCACCTTGTATTTCTTGGTCTATTATTTTGTTTTGTGGTGTGTTTTTCTCGCTCTGGAGGATAATCCTCACAAATTAATGATGCAATGACTAATCAATACTCTTTATTGCTGTAATGGAGTTGACAGCAGAAAAATGTTCAACATTTCAAAACATTAGCCTTCTATTGATCATTATTTTTTTTCATTAGCATTCAGCAGTCATTAATATAAGGAAGAGGCCTCAGAAGAGACAAATGCTTTTGTTGCAGTGTACATTTTATATCACATCTGAATCCATTTAAGGCCTTTTCATGTGTTTCACAAGGTTGGAAATAAAAAGAAAGAAAAAAATTTATCATAAACAAGGTTCATTAATTTTTTCGTTACTTGCCACAAATGGTGTGAGGGAGCATGGTGAACATGTTCCACAGCATGCAGGAAGCATAAGGTGCTTTTCTCTCCCTAACACTTGAGTTGATTCACTCTTATTTGAGGGTGGGGGGTGGTCACAATGTACTGACCATAGCTCGGCACAACTCAGCACGCTTAAAATGTTAATGGAAAGCCAGATAAGTGCGGCATTGGTTGGATTCGGCATGGCCAGAAGTGGAAATGGAAGAGTCCCATTTGGGAAATTAAAGCTAATGAGCAATTTGCATTTCAATTTTTAATGTCATTATACTCATTGGACAAAAACGCAAAGCTATGGTAACTATTGATGCAGTGACAGTATCAGATTTTCACAACAATAGTATACCACGATCAAACCACACTGGAGTCTGTTTGGAAGAGAGCAAGAACATCTTTTTTAACTGGATCTCAGTCCATTGGTTTTGTTTGCGCTTGAGTTCAACTGACAGCTTTTGCACTAACCCAAACAAACTGCACTAACCTTGCAAACATACCAGGATTTATTTTCACCAAGCCAAACAGGTTGCATGTGAAATCATCCTTAAAGCTATGTTTTTCTTAAAATGAATTGAAGAATACACATTGCTGATTTATGGCCATGCTTCTGTAAGACTTAAACATATTTGAGTTTATTGTTTATGATAAAATGCTAAAACGATTCAAATGCTTAACTTTCTACAAAGACCCTTGCAGTTTGTTGACTTGAGAAAACAACACAGATAAACAGAATTGAAAACATCTCCTAGCATGTAGTATATAATCACAAAAAACCCAGCTTGGGCCTCTGTGTCACTGTGTTTTGTTTTTGTTTTTTTTTGATATAGGAAAAAACTATTCGTATCTGAACAGAGAGTAAAAACTGGACGATCAAATGACCTGAAGCTTGTTAACATTTTATTGTTGTAAAAATGCTTGAAGAGATGAAATGCAGGTGTCCTTTTACCTTAACAGCTCCCTGTAATATCCTCATTACCTTTAAAGAGCTTGAAGAAACCATCATCACACTTCAGAGCTGGAATTTCTGGCTGACTCTGCGTAACCTTGGAGCATCCTATCAGAAAGCTTAAAAGCAGCAGCACCACTACTGATGGAGGTGTAACACATTTTTTATAGTTCTTTGACTACTCTGAAAAGTGTCCACACTATTTTAGCTTGTCCCTGAAGCCACTCTGGTAACCACATGCGGTGAAGAGAATCAAATGGGATGCTGGCAGCCGGGGGCAGTGTGACATTTTGAAGATACGGGTAACAGGGGTGGGGCAAGCCTGACAGATGGGTGGTGGAGCTTTATTTGGGTTTCCCTTTTTCCCAGTCACTGCACTATATGGACAGTAATGGTGCTCGTAAAAACTTTAAACACTTTCTCTTACACTTATAAAATGTGCAGATTATAAAGCTACACTGTAATTTGAGATATTGGGCTGTGCAAATAAAACTGACCTGAACTGACTTGACTCTGTTCAATGTTTTTGTGAGGATGTTTTTGTTTTTCTCTTCATTTTGCAGTAATTTAGCAATAAGCACAGTGGCATGGCGCTCCTTAAAAAATGCCAATTCAAAAAAGGATGTGAAGCATCTTTGTAAATTAGTCTTCAAATTGGTTTTTAAAAGACTGAATGATACATTTTTATAAAATCCACCAAAACACAAAGGCCAGGTCAGGGGGCTCCTTCAAGGGGGACCAGGCAGACATCACTGTGGGAATGCAGCAATGCTACCAGAATAATATATAAGAACACAGCAGTCGCATAACCCACTGCATACTATTAAGCTTTGCCAGGCTGCATATACTATTTAGAGTTTAAAATCACTATAAACTGTGAAAATTGAGCCACTGGGGCTCGTTGTTGTTATCTGGCATCTAGCAGGAAAGTGTGGTTGGTTTTATTTAACTTGTTCCATTGACCTTGAGAGATAAACACACCAAAATTCAAAATATCACAAATAACCTCACAACTTAAACACTGATTCTGGGATGGAATTACATTGTAAAAGAAACATAATTACACTGTATGACAAGATTACTTCAGGGACGGTGGAAATGCAGCTAAAATGTGCTTGCAATGAAATGATACAAACCAAACAAGAATGAATTATGCTGCTGATTTGTAAATACTCTGCAGAAAACAGTTGTCTGCTCTTAAGTATGTATGAATAACAAATGTATTATTAACACTAAAGTCTGTTTGCTACTGTGCACCAAGGAATACCATGACACAAAGCCAATATGTGTATTTTAAAACCATCATGACATGTAGGTGGAAGAGAAACTGTAACATACCTTAGGAACAAAGCTGAGTAATATGGATGATTTTAAAAACCTCATTAAGCTAACGATCAAGCTTAAGTCAAGCTAAAAATCAAGTCAAGCTAAAGCCAAAAGTAATGCTAAGGTATGTCAAGCATAAATCAAGCTATCATAATATCAAATTCCATTTCAACGGCCACAGTCAAGCTAAAATCAGTCTATGAATAAGGCTAAGACCTAAGCTAAATTAGAGCTAAAAATTCAGCTAAAAATATAATTAAGAAAAAAAAAGAGCTAAATTCAAGCTTAACCAAGCTTTTTTTTTTCCAAGTTTACCTCCAAATGAATAAAAACAAACCTTTAACTATGTCATTTTTAATTGCAATGAATAGTAGCTACTCACATAAAAGAATGAAGTAGCCTTTTTTCCCTTTGAAAAGTAACACCTCTTGAGGTAGTGACTGCTAACGCAGGGTTCAGTCGCTTCCTCATTTTTAGAGACACTTCACACTGCTTGAAGCTATCTTCATGTAGCCGGGCCCTCAGAGATGCTCCCTGAGGCCCACCTGCCCACAAACTCACCTGCTCCCATGGGAGAAGATGCAGTGCCTATGCAGAGGAAGAAAGGAGGCTGAGATCTATCTGTCTTTTGTCTTCTTTTCATAGTCCACAAAACCTGTGTGTTTTTTTTTTGAGCTTGCTGAGCTTCATTAGTGATATGGATACTGGTTTGTATTTCAAAGCCTCTCGACAGTGTAATTACCATACATGTGGTGAAGGAAATGCATTTGTTTTCTGCTTTTGATCAAAATCCTTATTATTTCTTAGCCCTTAACAGTTTACTCAAATTCACAGTATATTGTGCTATTTATGTTTTCTAGTATTTTTTTTTTGGGGGGGGGTTAACAAAAATATATTTTCTAAAAAGCGCCCATGCGTTAATTTAACATGTTTTGAAAAAGTTGGGATCTTGTGTAGCTTCTTCTATGCTGTATGCTGTATCACTTTAAACACAAGGATTACACTGTACCATAACAATACAAACATAGGGCCCTTCAGGAAATTGCCAGAAAACTGAAATATCAAAGATGTGAACCAGAATAAAATACAAATCTTAATAATAAGGTTGTGAGCCGATCCTCTATCATTTGCTGGTTATGGAACCAGCATGGTATAAACTCATTGCACTCACAGATGGCTCCATTTTCACAAACTCATGTTGTGCAGCCAATCATTGTTCGAAACCGCAAAACTTTTTGATTAAATTCAAGAGGGGATCTCAAGGAAGTGAGGAAATGAGTATAAAATCATGTTTAAGACAAGAAATAAAAAAGCTATAAGAAACATAATATATCAAGCATATTTCCCCTCATAGAAAGTTGCTGTCAAAAAAGAAAACTTGCTTTTTACACATAAAATCAGTTGAACATCAGTCCTCTAGATTTTGTGATACGCCTTAAAGAAAAAGCCTCTGCATTATTTAAATGTATGTAATTGGTGTTGTTAGGTTTTTAAAGCCTAACCGTCCCTCTCAATTTAGATGAATCATCATCAGCCCTCTCTCTCATTTCCTCTCCATCGTTTCCCACTGAGCACGTTCAAACCGCCGCCTCAGGGAACGGCTGGAGGTGTGAACTGGTCCTTTTAGAGGAGAAAATGGAGTTCACACAAAGCAGCTGACATTTAAGTTCTCTGAGGATCAGGCCAGAGATACTTTCAGTCGAGCAGAACTTTATGCCAGAACAAAGATGTATGAGATGATGAAATGATGAAATATGAGAGACATAAAATAACAGTCCTTTTTCATATTTGCTGTACAGCTGTAAACTACTGAAACTAACATTTGCAGTACA
Organism: Acanthurus lineatus; assembly: GCA_029814665.1. NCBI lineage: Eukaryota > Metazoa > Chordata > Actinopteri > Acanthuriformes > Acanthuridae > Acanthurus > Acanthurus lineatus. Next base: position 8,215,882 of record JAPZDV010000010.1, on the reverse strand, counting down.
TAGATTATTTTCTAAAACTATTTTTCTGTCAATAATGTCATATACCTGTAAACATTTTTTTTTTAATTTAGGATGTACATAAGTCTCTTTAGACTTGAAAGATTTTACTCTGTACATTATGGTGCACTGTCTCACCAGATCAGTTTTCTCACAGTGTGAGCTGCCTAGAAACAGTAACAAAACTGTAATGGAAATGAATCTTTACCTGTAGGGGTTGTGATATTTAGCTTCATCATGCAAAGTGTGGGATTCAGTGTTTTTGGTGCTTTATTTTCTATAAATAAGACATCTTAACATCTGCAATGACTTTGACATTTTGTGATCAAGGACAGTCTTTCACAATTCTTCTTTTTTAAAAAAAAAATCAGTGGAATACCCCCTTAATATAGTATTCACAGGCGTGAGTGTATAACATATAGGGGGGCCATACATTTACATGTTTTTACTGAATATATATGAGGTTCTGTCTTTGATAATTGATGGTTTTTCAGCATATTTTTGAGACTTGTCATCCAGTTACCAGTCTTATTTAATATCGGTTATCAAAACATTAAAAACCACAAATCTCACTTTGAAAACAAATATACAGATTTCTACACTACAGATGTCCAACAAAAGTAGCCAACAAATACATTTTAAAAATGGTTCACTTGGTGAAACAGCTTTAGAGAAAGATTCTTATCTAAATAAATGTCACTGCAGCAGCAGTATTTTCTACAGATAAGTTGGAAAGTTTTACTACATCATTTATTACAGTTTGTGAATATTGATTGATTGAACTGTAATTTTCAGAAACGTGAAACATTAAATGTGCATAGAACTTCTTGTTTTTAATTTTTCCTTTCACAGAATCCCAAAAGATTTAATGTTTTCAATGAAAACTATCTTTTCTTGAAATGAGTTTGTATTAATTTACACCCTTTTCATTTGCGTTAGAATATGATATTTGAAATTGAAATGGCCCCTCTGGAATTTTCTTATTTGCACTGACAATTTTCATTATCAAAACTGCAATGCATTCATATTCTCTTGGTTTTGCTATGAAGGCTTTTATTAAGGTAATGCTGTCTGAGCTGTCAGCGATAATAAAGAATGAGTCCAGAATCACCACAAGGCCAAATTTATAGGTTGATATGTGAGTCCATCCCTGAGGAATAAAAAGCAACGCAGTGAGCTGCCTGAGACAGCTTTCACCTATTTCAAAACATGTAAAAAGAAATGTCTGCTGCTTTCAAATTACAATCCTGTAAAACCACTTCATAGGTTTTTTTTCCCTGTATGCTTTAAAGTACAAAGCTGGTTTTCAATCTTGAATTGAGGCAAATTAAAGCCTTCGGGTGGACAGGCATTTTGTTAAGCTGTTTAATTTTTTTGTACTTTTTGAGGGAAATTCAGTTCCTTTTAAAATCTTTCCCAGTCAGTATTGGCTCAGTTATTCTGAGCAGGTTCCTCCCTTTTGAAAAGATGTGATAAGTGACATGTTTTCATTTTTTCTTCACTTTTCATTCTTTTGAAGCTTACTGCCCACCATCCCTTCAGCCTTTTGCCCACATTTTATCTTTGTGTCATGCTCCTTTCAATCCCTAATTCCTTTTGTAATGGCTTGCTTTATATTTAAAGTATTTTCTTTAATCCCTCACATTGTTACCCTTTTCCCCTCTGGATCATCCAGGAGGCCAGATCAATCTCAAAGATCCTGTGTTCCAGTAGTACACATATTCTAACTTACTGTGTGTCAGCAGAGCTTTTTTTTCAGTGTTAGTGAACAAAAAAAAAACTATTCTGATGTGTTCACTGAAGAACATCAATCAAACACTACTGCCAAACTGCAACATTTCCCCCACAGCTGACCTTTTTCCCCCAAAAAACTCATTCAAAGGTCTTTTCCCTTGTATGTTTTCTTAACTGTCACTAGCTGTCGGTCCACTGTCCAACTTTTTCCCAGCTGGGAGTGTTATTCTTTGAATTGCATGACAACAGTGTCAGTCCAGTAGTTGCACTTATCAAAGACACAGCCTTAGCTTTTTAAAAAAAAGTGCATGTGCATGCTTGCAGTGTGGTAGAGAAACATCGCTCTACTCATGTCCACACTGTTTCTATTCCTCCTTAGGACGAGCCCTTTAGTTTTGGAAAATATTTATCAATATTCATTTGGATTGAAGGAGCAGAAACTCAGGGTCAGAGCTAAAGAATTAACATTAAAGTTTTCCACTTGCATGACCAGTTGTTATTGATCGGCATATATGGTTTGCTAGCCTCAAGGCTACTGATTTCTAATGTGAACTTATAGCTATCTTTGGCACGTATGGTTATGTTTGGATTCAGTTTGCGCAGAGAGGAGAAACTTTGCAGACTTTGTGTGTGCATGTGTGTGAGAGGAAGAGAGCAAGCCAAGGAGGGAATAAGAGAGTAAACACTCAGAGAAAGACACATCTGGCTGTAGATGTTCTGCGTGATATATTCATGATGCAGTTAATTCTGACGAATGTTTGCTGCTTCATTACCTGTCTCAGTGTATTCATGTACCTACTCATCGTCCGTCAGACACCTTGAACACTGTGCTGCTTCCTGTCTTTCCTGGTGAAATAAAGGTGAACAGAAATAAAAACATAAAATATATTAAAAAATATAAAATGAAATAAGGTTTTTTCCATGTCAAACAGTTTTACAACCGCTATGTAGCATCTGTCCCAGCTGACACCAGGGGAAAAAAATTACACAGAAGATGGTGGCTGACTACTCGAAAAGCAAGCTTTATGAAGTGCTGCTTGGCTTTGTCGTAACTGATGTAGGTAGCTAATTAACTGGAAATAATAACACTTGCTGTTTACATTAGTGTAGACAGACACTGGTTAATTCATTCCCTACAGCTCCTGTAGTCACAGTCATAGGAGAGAAGAGGAAGGAAATCAGCATCCAGGCTCTTGTATCACTCTTACCACAGCCCCCTTGAGAGACTTGAATGTCAGTTGCCAAGCTGTGACTGGAGGGTCACCTTTGGGGTGATGGCTCATTGAGGGTCACTCCTTCAACATTGAAACTGTTGTTAACTTTAATGTGCCAGCTGTTGTCAGTGATTCGTTTGCTTGAGTCTGTATGCTCAACCCAGTGACACATCTTCATGACTTTCCGATGTTAAAATGTACCCTGGCTGTTCCTGATACAGGTGCTGCCATCTTGAAAATTTATTTGATGTGTAATTGATTTTCTTGTTTGATCCATGTCTCACCTGCTAACATGGAGAGGCGGGATTTATGACCTATGCTGCATCCAGACACCAGGGGGCGAACAAGACGGTTTTTATCTGTCTTTCATAGTCAGTGGCACAGATCGGGAGTCAGTCTTCAGCACCTGATGTTGAGGTGACAAAAATGATGGGCCCATCCACCCCAGTGTGAGAGAACAATGACAGTTTGATCGACTCGGAGAGCCGCTAGCATGCCCCGCCAGTATGAAGTGGCAGGTTCAGCCCTGCTGTCAGCCCCCTCTCAACCTCTACCCGTCTACCCCTCAGGGTTTTAATTAACCCCAATAGCCTCCTGCCTTGACTTGCTGTTAGACAACAGTCTCACAGACAAGTGAACTGTCAAACTTGCTCTTTCTGTTAGATTCCCTGTTCAGTGTGTATGAAATCTCTCCAATGATCATCTCTCTTCCTCTCTTTGTTGAGAGTATCTTTCTTCACTCATCTCTTATTCTTTGTGTTTGCTCTTGTATTTTCTCGCCATGAAATCCACTTTGTGGTCTGATGTCTATTTGTTCTTGAAAATGTATCTTTCCCACTCACCTTGCGAGGCAGCAGGATGTGAGATCAGAAGATCACGCAAGGTCACATGACGCAAGAATTTTTTAAAGGCCAACCAGTCAGTGTCCAATCAGCTTACTTGAAGCCACTGGTGGGTTTCTTGTTCAACAGCGCCGTATGTGATTCAATGCAACTTTTCTTTTTTTAAAAAAAAAAAAACATCAGCTGCTAAAGAGTTTAGCACAGATAATGCTTTAGCAAAATACAAAAAAAACCCTCTATTAAAACTGGAGAGTAGCTTTATTGAAAGAGATGTTTCCACTTTTCTCCCAACAGGCTTTGGCAAGAATTTTACTCCACAAGTTCATATGGTATGTTGATCTAATTAGTTGAAGTTAGGCGGTGTTGGACAGTGATAGACAGGGTTTCATCTGATCACCTGCCAAATATATTTTTGATAGTGTCTGCCCTTTTCCAAACAGTTTCTGTGGATGCCTTCCCAGATGGCTCTGTGTAAAACAAACCATCTGGCTCATCAGGTTACTTCTCTGCTGCCTGCTAGAAGGAAAATAAGATTTGGAATATTTTTGCACTTGTTTGTAGGATTAACTACAACATATTTTTAGAATAAAACCCTATAAAAGAGGAATTTAATGTAACTAGAATCGAAGGTTGTTATCTAATAGATAGTTACACAGAGTAGATAAAAAAGTAGGCGGCCATATGTGAATTACATGACTTTCCAAGAATAGAGTTCCTCTGCCTCGTAATCACTTGGCAACTGTGATTAATTCCTCTGTTTTTTTTATTCTTTAACTGCTGTAATGCCATGAACACCTGTTGGACCCAGCAGAACATAGCTGCCCACTGGTTTGTCTGTAACGCTGCTAAGCAACTGCAAATTAGCTCCCTGTGCAGCAAAGGATTGATTTTAAGTTTATTCTCATCATTTTCACTGCTCATTTGGACAAGAGCTTGATCAGACTGTATTTGTTTCAAAGACTTGGTCCATACACTGACAATACATTTGTGTGTACACTTCACATGGATTGGACTCAAGAAAAGCTTGTATCATAAGTTTGATGACTGTGCTTATAACTTTAGTCTGCCAATCAAAACGTTGGAACAGATTTTCCATTTGGCAAGTAAATCTCAGACAACTGTTAATCTGCAACACTTGCAAAATACATGTTTTATACCGAAATCCTCATGTAGAACAAGACTGTCCTGAAAGTTGATGTTATTTATGGACACGCTGCATCTGTAATCAACTGTCTGTGTTGGAGTTTGATACACACACACAAATAGGGACAGGGATTTTATGGTTCATTCAAGAGCATCTTGCAGTCTCTGAAATCCATACCTAAATTGCCAAGAGTATTTGTTTAAAAGGAAAGATTTACATCTCATTTTCTATAATGAAATTATCTTGTTTTTCTTGGTTAAATTACAGAGGTCAGAATTTCTAGAAACTTTACCTTCTTGTTGTCATACTACAGCATTTTGATTCATTAGACGCAAAGCATATCCATACCATATAAATATCCCATGAATATAGGCATTCTTGTACAACAGGCTCCCTGTTGACAACTTTTTAAGCTGTTGTATTGCAGTGTAAATAATTAGTAGCTAAAGCCAGAGCACTTCTCTTTTGCACCCTACCCAGGCATATTTTTAAAATCCTAAAATAAAGGAAAAATCAATTTTGTTATCAGCAGAGTCCACAATACTCTTGTGGACTAAGACAAATCCCTCTGAAGTAATTTTCAAGTTGTTTTATCATAGCATTTAGTTATAAATACTAAATTCATATCCAGTATGCATATATTTTGGCTGGTAAAATAAATGCTTTGCCAGTGTTTTCCAGACTTTAATCTGCTGTCCCCTTTGGCCTGTGAATCAGAACATCAATTTCAGATACATGCAAAAACTCTGCGGCGGTCCTTAAAAATATAAACTGCAGTACCTAAAACATGCAGGTTTGAAAATTACTGATAGAGAATTCAAACTTCAAACCACTTCAAACTTCATTTACAACTGAAGCTGGAAAAACACTGGTCAGACCTGATGTGGGACTTGAAACAGGACCTGAAGGTACCCAATTCCCAGGCAGTAAGATTAGTTTTTTTAGTTTCAATTTCTGTAAAATCTGCACATGCCAATTACAGTATGATTAGGATTCTCCCTTCCTCAAGTGCTCTAGCACTAAATTTTGGCTTCAGACGTGTGTTGTGATGGATAGAAGCTTCCATTTTTGACAGTAATCTTGGGAAAATTGGGCTGGAAAATAACATGCCTAATGTTGTGCCATCATCTGTGGACAAAGGAGAAAAAAAATGGAAATATTTATGAAGTAATGAAGTGATAGGTGTGAGTTTTTCCTCTGAGTCTCTGTATATGTGAGACTGCTTGTCTGTGTGCGCTTATGATTGTGAAGTCATGTGTCAGCAATGTGTCAGACGGCCATTTGTACCTGCTTTATCCCCTCCAACATGGCAGCCTGAAATAAGCAACATTTGGAAGCAACGGCGAGCTAGACATGTGGGCTGTCCCATCATGCCACCATCTAACAAGCATCTGTCGTGATTTTTCCAAGCTGCCACTCAGACGTGCACCTGCAGAGTGCCTCCACACCCACAGCTCTCACGTCAATAGGCACCAGATGGACGTCAGAGATGGGAGTGAAAGTAAAAGTGTGACCCAGAGCTCCAACCATCCATGAAACTACTTGAGGGAGAGGTTTTCTTTGAGTCCAGCAGTAGAGCAGAGCCTTAAGATGCTCACTGAAGCCAAAAGTGCAGTATGCTCACATGCTTTGCTATCTAAACAGATAAATGTGTAACATAGAGCACATCAGTTGCCCCTAAACTGCAGGACCTTGAACATGAGTGGTGATACTGTAGCGCTTGTAATCGCTCCAGGCAGGGCTTATGAAGCTAATTGTCCAGGAAATCGATGACCCATCATGCCAGATTTCCTGCTTATACTATGCTCTTCTCTATGACCCCATTAACAAGAACCACAAATGATCATCTGTTTCTGCACAAAAATACAGAGTTAAACTAGTAAACTGGTAGCAAAGTGGGACATTTATAACTCTGGTTCGATCTGGTTGCCGTCAGTTCAGGACAAATTGAATTGTTAAAGGATGATGACTGAAAGAGACAGACGGACTGCTGCTTCTGATGAATGTGGTGAACCTCACGCTTAAAAGCATCAGAACAAGAGTGAGTGAACCAGAATGAAGAGACTTCTTTTAGGAAGAGAGAGTGCACGTTGATCTGATAAAAGAGATTTCTTTAACCTTCAAAGGAAAAACATTTCAACCTTCTTATGTCATCATATTATAAATGCATGCTATTTTTCTCTGCTCACTTTGAGGTGCTATCAAAAACTTGCAAGAATGTTTCTGCTGCATGTTAATGAAGCACTGCGCAGTGATGTGCATGTGGCAGGTGCAAACAATAACCTTCATGACTTAGTGTGCCAAGTTACATGGCGCCTGAGTTGCACACGGTTTTGTCACCACCTAAAGTTGTCTAAGTGGAACCAACTGCCATCACGCCTCAGTTCGGGTCTTTATACAGAATGTTCTACAATCAAAAGCCTCAGAATGTCACAAAGTACTCAAATTTAACAGTCTTAAACTTTGAGGATGAAGTCAGGGTTGCCAACCACGCCAATTGTCTAAGAAAACCAACAACATGCTTTTGGTTGCCCTTCAGACCTGACACGTCTTCTTCTGTCTTGAAGACTGCTGATTGGTCTCTGGGTCTCGGCTGGAGACACAACCTTTGTCACTGAGGACAACCACATCACTGAAACCATGTAAAGTTTGTTGATATCCTTTTCCGTCCTATTCCATTCCAAATCCTCATGAAATTTTTACACATTCAGGTTTCCCATTAGAGCCGCCAAAGCCAACTTTCTCTATTTTTATTACAGGCTATTATTCATGTGGTCTACCTGTGGCTTCATGCATGGTCATATTTTGGAATCACTAATAAAGAGGGGGTGCAGTACAGATAAGAGCTGAGAAGACTGTGGAAGGAGGAAAAGCAGTGCAGAAAGCCTCTTAGCCTTTTAAATAGCACACGATCTGGCTCTTGTCCATGTGGATGAAAACCTAATGTTGATAGTTACTAAATAAAGAGATTGCATGCAGTGCAAACAGAGGCTGTACAGGCTATAACATTAAAGCAAATATTGACATAAATGCGATGAAGTGTGGGTTGAGTGGAGCATTAAAATCAGACCTTGCCAGCAGGTCATACTGAAGCTAGAACACTGATTTAAAACTAATGGTTGATTATATTTGCAAGTTTAATACATTTATTGCTTTAAATTTGCCAAAATTTGCACCTGTGAAGCAATTAAGAGTGACTTTGCTGTGCCATACTGCTGCCATTAATTTAATCATCACATACACAAATAAAAATGTAGCTAATTTGGGACATTACACCATGACCATTTCCATTTAGCTCAATTTAATTAAGTAAATGGGTGTGATATGAACATTAATAAACAAAGCTTCGCACTCTGTATACCTACGTTGAAAAACAGTGTCGTCATAATGATATTTCAGTTTCCTAGCAACAGAACATATTCAACACTCTTCTTCTGTCTTTGTGGTGTTTTTTTTCTCTAATTTGGAGCTGATGACTGCAAGACCAGCAGCAAACCAGCCAAAGATTCAAATCAGACACTACATGGCACTTTAATCTGGGGGAAAAACAACATGCTGTATGTGTCGAGTTCTCTGCTAAAAATACACCCAATGTGAAATTTGTCTCCACCAACACCACTGGCAGACATTCATAACTTCTGAGCATTACTTGCTGCACAAACAGAAAAAATCAGTATCACAGGATGTTAAAGAAAACAGCCTCGTGAGAGGAGCCTAAGAGGGACTTTGTGGCCTGCTAGTCCCTGTGTCCTTCAATGGAGTTATTGTCTTTAAAAGTTTGCAGAAGGTGAAGAGTTAAAGAGTGAAGGACCTTTAATGATAGAATCTGACTCAAAATTTGGCTGTATAATAATAATAATAATAATAATAATAATAATAATACATTCTTGTGAGCTGTCCGTAATATATTTAAACATTATATAATCATAGACCTACATTTACATATATTCATCTAAGATTTAGTTTAGAGCATTACCAATATAAAATACTGAACAGTCATAGAAATACATAGAAACACAGATTTTTATTATGTGTTGGTGATTATAATTAGTATGCTTTACTCTCTTAAAGCTGAGTAGCATGCAATAAAAGTCTCTGCCATTTCCCATTCTTTATTCTTTATTCTTTGTTCTTTAATAACTTTTAGGTTCTCTGTCATTTCTCTTTGAGAACACTGAATGCAGTTAAACACTGGGGTAAAAAAAAATATGTATTTGCACCCGCACTTGGCCATTGAAGCCCCATCTGATAACACTATTATGATTTGTGATAGTAAATGTTATAACAATGCAAGCTTCAATATAACCTGGTCTCTACTGCAATAAAAGCTCACTCTTTGATTTGTTTTTACAGGTAGTATTTATTTACAAATTTACCCCAGTTACCACTGCTTGTATTTATTTTCTACGATTTATAAGGTTATTACCACTGTAAGTACCATGGTTTTACCAAAGGATTTATCTGATGTTACCAGGATATAACTCTCTTAATGTATTGTGATTACTTAACTGAAATGTAAACAGCTACGAATGTTTGACATTAAACGCATTAAAATCCCCTCGCCACTTTACTTTTTTCTCTCAAAACTTCACCAACGTACAGAAATATTTACAGATGTGACTGACTTTGTGTCATTTCTCACAGTGACCACCCTGTCCTCTCTGGGGGATCCAACAAATTGTACCACTTCCTGATTTCCATGGCAACCTCTATTTCCATCACAGTGTGATTTTTGGATAGGAGACTCAGTTTTCCCCTGTCTGCCATCTGTCTCTCCAATATGGAGCTTTGTTTTGATTTTTTTTTTACAAAAGGAAAAGAAATAACAGGCTTTTAGGTGGAAGTGAAAGAGGAAAGGGTTGGCAGAGCACCAAACAGATTCCCTCCACTTGTTTATGTAAATTATTCATGCTCTTGATGCATTATGCATCCGCTATGAGACACACACAAATCAAGAAGCACTGTTTCATGTTTTGTCTCCATGTAAGCAAGTAGTAATCTGGCATAGCCATAGTCATATTTAGTTCTGTCTAGCACCCATTCACAAGCTATTCTGGGCACAGAGCTCAGTGGAGGCTGGTTCCTGAATACAAAGATGAAGCTTTGATTTTGCCCGTTTATGGTTTGGCAAAATATAGATGTGTCATTTATACAAGACTGAAGGTCATTCAGAAACTTTAATTACAGTTTGGAGCTCCCAATGTAGCATGTAAACATGAATGAACAGTTGGAAAATTGACCTGATCTGTGAGGTAGAGGGGGTTCAAAAGTCTGATAAATATCCCAGCCAGCCACACGGAGAGGACCCACCCTGGAGGCAGAGCAGGCTGTACACTTTTGTGAGGGTTGGAGGTTTGATTTCTGGCTCCTACAGTCTGCATGTCAGAGTGTCCTTGGGCAAGTCCTTGGGCAAGACCCAAATTGCTCCCGATGGCTCTTCAATCAGTGTTTGAGTGTGTGTGTGTGTGTGAATGTGTTTTTTTAACGTGCAGAAACCTCTGTCATTAGTGTGCGAGCGCATATGTGAATAGCTGAATGCTGACTTGTGTTGCAAAGCCCTTGAGAGGGTATAAAAGACTAGAAAAGCGCTATTTAAATGTAATCCATTTATCATTTACCAAACTGTAATTATAATTACTCAACAAGAATGTTCATTCATTAATGCAATGATTTTTTAATTCATTTAGTTCCTTTGAGGAGGCTATACATGGACCTACACACCTCGTCCTTCACATACACCTGTCCCTGCTGGAGGGCATGGAAACGGAGATATATGGTTTGTTGTTTTAGGCAATATAGCAACCAAGGCCGATCTGGCCGCTCCTGACATTTGCCTCAAAGCAATAACCTCACACTATTTTATGCAATTAAGACCATCCCAGACAGTTCAGCAGCATGGCAGAATGAGACAGTTCCTGGTGCCTGCACTCACTAACTCACAGAGGTTGGCTCCATAATAGTAAAGACTCTCTGCAAGGTTACAGTGCTGTCCAGCTGAGCAAGAGGACTGTCCTGAGTCTGTATAAACTGTACAGAGCAGTCTTAAACATCAAAGACAACAACAGCACAATGTGGCAGTAAAAGGTTAAAAAGCTCCAGTAACACTTTTAGTTCAAAGAACAACTTACGTTGTATTTGCTCATATAAATGCAACCAGTCACATACAACCATGTAAATATCAGATCACCTATATGTGGATGTATATGATTGGTTGTATTTCTGTCCTTTTTTTGGTTTGCTTTTTTCTTTTTTCTACAGTTTTATAACTACTTTATTCAAGTGATGTTTACAGTGTGTTTCTTGATGACCCTGATGAGGCCACAAGCTTAAACGCATCAGTGTGATAAAGTTTTTTTTTAACTACAGGTGTTGCTTGAGCTTTTTGACCTCCTCAAAACTTTCTTCATCTTTCATGCACCTTGGAAGTTTGTGAAGTTGTGCCAGAAAACAACACTCTGCTTCCACAAAAACAAATTTGCTTGCAATTATAAAATGTCATTTGTTAAATCCGCACTGTAATTGTTGTTGTCCTACGAAACCATGATAACGACTTTTAATTATACTGCCATCTGATTTGATCCAACAACATTAATTTTGCTCTTACGGAGAGAAAAACAAACAGTCCAGTCGGTTGAGTGAAATAAATATGAGCCTCACTTTGGTGGTCGCAGAAACGCCTCTGGCACTCATGCATTTAAACTCAGCTCACATGTGTTAAAGTTCAGTCTGTGGACTGCAAACATTGCAAGGAATCCTTATAGCTACTTCAAGCTGCCACACAGGCCAGCGATGTGGGTCACTTACTCTCATAATAAATGAGAGTTTTTGCATCTGACAGAGTGTATTCGAATAAAAAATATATACTGTATTCTTTGTATAGCTCAGTCATCTTGGAGAGCCAAACAGAATTATATGAGCACAACTTGAAAACCTCGAGATAGACAACCAAAACTCCAGCAGACTGAGGTGGAGTCGGAACTTGCTACCTACTTTTGCCCTTGAGAGATCAGATGGAATAAGATAGAATACTGACCTCATAAATAAAATAGCAAAAACCAAAATGTCTAACTCGAAATCACCACGTTCTTTCCACAAATTCTCAAAAAATTTCATTTTGACTATTTTCATCCTATATTTTTTTAGCCACTGAATTATTTTCATCCTATATTTTTTTTAAATTTACATTTTACATTTGGTAATTGTTAGATTTAGTGCATCATTATTCAAAAAAACCTAGTACTTTTAAGTCTAGTTCTGGTCAGTGAAGGTTTTTTGGGATTTAGTCCATATTTTGTTATGATTTTTAATTATTGTCACATTTTCTAAGGCTACACTGCTATTATGACTGCACCATCTTTGCACCATACTGCAGCTTATCTAAAGGGGCTGTGTTGTCATTGTCTGATTTTCAGTCTGATTGTAAGGGATGATCATTGTTGCATCTTTCTTTGCTGCAAGAATGGCTGTAACATTACTAAAAGAGACACACTGCTACTAAATGTAAGATACTTGTGGTGAAGTGGGTCATGCACACAGCTGAATTCAGTCCAAAAGAGGAGCTTCTTTGGCTGCAGAGGATCTTTTGTTAGAGATATACAAGACTTTACAGATTTGCAGAGAGAATGAACACAGGCTGTTTATTAGATGAGTATGAAATAATGCTTTAAGTGTGTATTTGTCCTTCATGTTTTTTCACTTTCTTCACAAAAGTTACTTTTTGTTCAACTGTTGTCTCATTGTTATTGTGATAAAAAAAAAGTTGGCGATAAACATTTTTCATCATAGTTTTTATTGACAAATTATCACCCCTCTGTATTCTAGTCAATGGTGTAAGGGCTCTCTGTTACTGTCTGACAGAAAAAAACCTACAGTTTAGAGACGCCACCAAGCTTTCCAACATGAGTTATCACCTCTGTTCTGGAAAAAAAGTGAGGACAGCTCCCGGTCCCCAATTCATCAGACTGTCCAAATACAATTGCACAGCCAGCCCCAGATCAAGCACACCATTTATTAACTCGAATCTCCCAGTGTCAGGCACAACACCTCATTCATCCCCCCACTGTGCTGATCCCATGGGCCTTTTACTCCAAGACAAGTGGATAGATCCTCCCGTTCAGGACCTGTGGGTGCCTGGCACTTATAAATTGCATCTGTTTTGCTTTGGATGTGCGTGTGGTTTTTTTTGTTGTTTTTTTTTAACCTATGTGACTCTCTGCACCTTTGCTTCCTCAGGGAGGCAAAGGTCCCTTTACTGGTGACCTAGCTTAACTCACTCACACACACACACACACACACACACACATACACACACACACACACACATACACACACACTCACACAGATATTTAGATCACTTTTGGAAAATTACGTTGACTTTGATAAATGGCCTGCAGACAATCTCCTGGGATCCCACCTGTCAAATGTAATTGGTGTTTTGGTTTACTTTGTTCTCCAATGAGATGCTAAAAATCTTGACTTAATTGTTCATAGTCTGAATAAAAATAGAATAAAGTCCCTACTGTAGGCTTTTGTTGTTTCATTTCTGTAGAGAATTCTATGTTGCATTTCGATCAGTTTCTCAGTAAAACAGCTCTATTTAAAGGAGAGTATCCCATCAGGCATGAGAGCTGTGTTGATGTCTGTTTTTGTAAATGTATTACACAAAATTTAGATTTAGATTTTTATGTGAAATTACAATTTTGTGGGATATATTTTTTTGAGCACTCTTACTTCTTATTCTGGTACTTTATTTATTTGTTGCTATTCTTTTGAAGAAGCTGCATAGTCAATATTTAACTGAAAATGAGAAGAATTGTTTGTAATTAGTTTGTGTGTTAGTTTTGAAAGACCTTTTGCTCTGAAACAATTGCATTTGTTCTGGAAATGTTTCATTTTGTAAACTCAACTGCAACGACTGCTTGCTGTAGTTAGTAGTTTGTTGTATGTAGGATTTTGGTACTTCTAGCAGTGAGTCTGCAGATTTTACCCAACTAAAAATTCCTCTGTTCAGTGTCTCTTTCAAAGTGTGTGGGAGAACCTACAGTGGCTGTGAAACTCATTAAAAATGCAAAAGGCCCTCTGTAAAGTCAGCGTATGGTTTGTCTGTTCTGGACTACTGTAGAAACATGGCATTGCAACATGACCAACCCTGTGGTAGAGGACACTCTTCTTCTGTAGAAAGAAAAGACTCATTCCAAGGTAATACAAACAAACATTTTCAGATGATTAAAGACTAATAAAAATATACTCATGAATGTTAGATTTCTGCCAATAGAACCTTTCTAAATGCTTGAGGTACTGTTCAGAGTCAACCTTAAACAAGAGTTACCTTAGAAATTCAAAATGCCTTCACAGCCAGAAGTAAGACTCTTATATCAGATTTACATCATAAAACACCGCGGCTCATTATTTCCAAATCTTCATTTTTCCCCACGACTGCAACACACTGGGCTGCTTTTTTTAAACCTATGATATTCTTCAAAAAATCTACCTCTAATCTACAGCAGCAAAAAACTGTCCTCATTCTAAATCCTTTCTAAGAGAAGGCTTGATTCGTAAGTTCATGTAACATATTTTATACCATACTGAGTCTAATGGAAATGTCTCAGGCAGATAATGGAAAATGGTGGTACAGTGGAACGCAAACCAAGACCAGTTCACACATGTCTTGTTAAATGTAATTCACAGTGAAAAGTGCTGTGGACATTTTGGTATCCGTGAGTTTTTCATTCATATTTTTGTGTTATTCAGTAAAAAAAAAAAAAAAAAACAGTATTTAAATTTTCATAGTCCTGTTGCATTTATAAAAAGTACCAAGGCTAACCTTGAAATCATCATTTTGGCTGACTTTTAAAAGATACTGTTATACCCATCTCAAATTAATGTCACTGTATAGATTTCTCTCCCTGCCCTCCTCCTCTTCCTCCCCTGCCTTCATTTAATTGTTTCCTCTATACTAAAGATTGCCTGTCACTTCGACATGTGCAATTATCTTGCCCACTGAAAAGGATTTTACATGAAGTTGGAGAAATCGTGCTGTTCAAAGCCTCTGTGGGAGCACTTCATGTGAATGCACGGAAATTATACATTGAGGTGCTGAGGCAAAAATTGACAGGTAAGTATAGGAGGCCTTAGAGAGGAACAGCAGGCAATCCATTTGTAAGTACAGAGCAGCCAAAGACAACAGACATCATCCAACTCCATTAGCAGCTAACAGTTTCTTTCTTGGTGACTTGGGTTGTATTTTATATGGTGGGAATGACAGTATCTTTTTTTTCAATCAGATATCTTAAGTAGTTTGTCACATCTCAGTACAAGAGGGAAAGAGTGTAAAAGAACGACATAGATTTTCAAAACACAGAAGTAAAGTCCTAAATGTCAAATAAACCCACCTTCATTTCTTCACTTTTAAGACTGATATAATCCATTCCCTGAACCATGCAGCTTGACATTGATTATTCATTTGGTAATTTAACTCAAATGCATTATGGGAGAAAGCCTCATCGGTTCTCTTTAGTGAACCCAGATGACTGCAGAGATATCAGAAAAACTAAGTAATCACAACTGGCTGGATTTCACACAACTGTCAACAAAAAGGATGGAAATAAACACATACACGGCTTTTAATTAAATTCCCTAGACTCATTGGGCTGCCCTTTACTTTTGAGTCTTGTGTTTAAACATGTGCTGCATCTTATTTCTCTCACCAGTCACAGAAGTGGACTGTGAACCCTGAACACACTCCACCAGCAGCCATTTAAACCAAGACCCCAATCTATTGTTGTTGCAATCACACAGATGCTTCAAACTTTTGTTTACAGGCCTTACAACAACAGCAGACTCCTACTTCCTTTATCTCTCTGTCTCATTTTCTTCCTGTTACTTGGGATCCAAACGTGACAGATATAAATGGAAATGTCAGCAGTGGAGCAGCTACCCAATCCTCAGAGCGGGATAATAGCCGATCTGCTGGGGATTTCCAAAGGGTCCTTGTCTCTAACCCCCACATCCTCAATTACCAACCTACCAACAGATCCAGATGGTCCCCTCACTGCAAGGATGTACTAAGGAAAAATGTCTCAGCAACAAAATAGACATATATTTCGCACCCTACCTTCCTCAAAAGCTCAAATATAACCGACCGTGTTGTGTTGAACTCACCTGTTTGGACACAAACATGCAGAAATGCACAAACCATGGATGCAGCTAGCAGTGGTCCTATGGGAGCCTGATTGCAGCTGTGCTTTGGTGTCATAATCCTCACACGTGTGTTTGCCCACATACAGTTCTGTTTACAGCTCTGTGATCATACTCAGGTCTCACAGATTAGAATAGATAGGAAACGGAGGTGTTGGACACCAGTTGTGTAGGTGTATTCTTGGTGTATTGTTGTTTAATTAGGTAGAAAGTTAATGTAGCTCTTGCAATGTTGGTTTTGCATGTAAATGAACTGACACTTCATCCTTCCATGGCACAGATTTCAGCATAAACACATTTGTGAGTACATGTTGTATTTTGCTGAACAAATTTGGTGTCATTTTAAAAATAATCCACAGAAAGACAACCTCAGACACTAGCACAAGTTGTTACTTTTACATATATAAACACATGTAAAATGGAACACTAAATGTAACAAATTCCTGTTAGGATTTCTTTTTTTTGTTACCACTGCAAATACGCAACACTTCCAAGAGAAGTGTGTGTTTCTTCTGCAAAGGGACCGACTCTCACTTATCTTCAGAGAGCAGTGCTGCAGCTTCACAGATGCATCTACTATGACAGCAGGCTTTGTTGTCGCAGTTGCAAACATGTAACACTGATGAAACATTTTGGCAAATATACCTGACTGTGATTGGATGAAAGAAGCTGCCTGCCAACATCTGGCCCTCTGATGAAAGTTTGGAGTCCTCTGTTTCGGAGGGATGCTGCAGGCAGGTTAGAGGAAGGAGTTTCCACACTGGAATATGATGCTTAGTATTAATGAAGACTGCAGACAGAAGAAAAGTGCATATGGCAGCAGAGTTGGTTCATGCATTTTCTCCAGTTGTGTGAACATCCCGTGTCACTGAGGATGTTGGAACGGTCTAATGAAGAGGAATTGTTCCTGTCAACTTGCATTAGCCCACGCGCTGAAAAATGCAAGCTGTGAAATCCATCATATTGCAGGAGGTAATTATGCGTCGATAATTGCATCTTGTACAGAGCATTTCCACAAAAGCAAATAAATGCCTTTTTCTGAACCATGGAAATACCTTGTTCTACGAGCTAGACATAACAGAGTACAAGCATCACAAGCTCGTAATTACAACAAGGGATTTCAAGGTTCCAGAAGCAAAGAAGATAATTGCAATTTTTTTTTTCCGTTACAGTTCTTCTTTGTTGAATCTTGTTTGAAAACAGCACATGCTGTAATGTCAAAGCGGAAAACCTAATTCAGAAGACTGCAGAACCTGTAGTTTTTCATATATCACAAACATGCTAATGGCTGTTTGAGGCTGCAAGGTACAGCGATGCTTGTAGCTAAATGATTGTGTCAGCATGCTAACATGCTAACAATATTCATGTCTGCAACTAGCACTGGGTTGCATTACAGCCACCTATTATAACAAAGCAAGAAAGGAAAGAAAAAAATGATTTAAGAGGCACTGTATCATTTACACAATATTATCCAAGCTCAGTTCGTGTTACCGCACATATTTAAAGTTTCTTTCTTCTTTGCATTCAACAGCCCCAACACTCTTCTCTGTATTCTATTGTTCATGTTTGAAGGTTGAGGGGTTTTGTTTATGCGGGCAGCCAGAGAGGAATGACTTGAGTTAAGGGAACATGAGCAGATTATTTGTAGAACTAAAATGATATTTAGCACAAATTCAGATGTCCTAAATAAGGCTTAGTTGTCAGTGCTATTCTTTTGTCATTTTTCTCATAAAAATGGAAATGGATGCCTGAAATTTGAACACATTATTTGCAGGATTGGCCACACTGTCGACAGCCCAGTCTTGTGTTAAATGCCATCTCCTGCTCAGGTACTTTATATTCTCCTCATTGAAGACGCAGCTGGGTTTCCTCTTTTTGGTCTCTCTGGGGATGAAACATCCTATTTGTATTTCTGAAGTGAAAATGAAGTCAGATGCACCTTGGGTGATGCCAGGAGCCCCTTAGCTTTCTAGGTTTGACATCACGTACGGATAATAAACCTATAATGAAATTCGAGAGTCTGGCAGAGGCATTTTTGCACTCAGGCAACCGGAAGACCTCCAACATTTTGTGCTCCCTTTAGAATATATATAATGTCCGGCTACTTTGCATGAAGATACAGCATTGGTGTTTATCAGGCTTGATTGTACTATCAAGTTTTAGAACCACATGTACCCTCCTTGCTTGCATCAGACGAAAATCACACACAATCTATTTGAATAGTCTCAATTAACTGAACACTGCATTCGCTGCAAGAAGCATTAAACTTACTGCTGTTAAAGGCTTCATTGTGAGAGTCTTTGCTGTGTGCAAACTGGTTTTGGGTGAGGCAAGTCAAAATCTGCAGCAAATAAAAGTTTAGGGTGGAATTTCCCTTTAAGTGTTGTCTTGATGTAGCCTGATAGTCAGACTGAATTGCTATTGTGTCTCACCTTATCCATTCATTGTGTTTATATTGGCCCATTTCTTGTTGGTAAGACAGTTATGTTGTTTTCTTTCTCTCATTCAGTCTGCGGACATCGTTTTCATTTCCTGAGAAAACTCTCGGTACAATAACGTGTCAAATTAAAGGCTCGCTGTGCTAAATTTCCATTTTTTAACTCCTTAGCTGAGCTGTGATTGATGGTTTGTACCTCAAACTGCTAGAAACAAAACAATACCAAGCCTGTTTATTTGCTGACCAAATATCACAACATTTGTCCAAATAGGCCATACATTTAGACAGAGGTATATACAGTACAGTCAATATTAAATCACTACTAAGCAACCAATTGCTTTAAAATATCAAAACAAGACAGAGTAGGTTTACAATAAAATACAATGAAAAATCTTGCACTTTATCAATGGGGCAAAGAGGGCATACAAATTCTCTTTTTATATGCTTTATCCTCCATGTGATGCACTAAAAACTGTGTGACATATTTCAAATAAAGCATGACTGACAGATGTTCCTCTTCACTGATTTTGGCTTCCTCCTACTGAGTCACTTGCACAAGCTTTGACTTTTTAGGCTGGAAGTCCATCCCTTTCTTTTTGAATTTTTTCTTTCTTCTTCCTCTTTCTTCTTCTCCTTTTTCTTCTTTTTCTTCTTTTATTAGCAAGAGCTGTTTGATTGAATCCTACTCATTAGATTTTACAGTTAATGCTCCTCTGAAACTTGCTGTACCAGAGGGGGATGTAGCAAACACATCAAATTGGCGCTGTGGTTACGCTTCCCATCAGTGTTTCCGCCAACCTTTTTTCTTTTTTAAAAGCCTAAAACTTGGTGTGATTTTTGTGAGAATATTTTAAACACGAGGACAGCAGGTGTGAAGGGTAAAATGTAGGGAATATCAGAAAAAAACACAGGCATCTACAGGTCTGATTTACTGCTGCTCAGATTCTGTGAGTTCCCTCCAAGACTCGAGTCTCTCGACCAAATCTAACTGTAAAACTATTTGATATAAATAGGGAAACAGTCAGTTCCATAAAATTACTTGCATGCTATAAATTAATAGAAACATTGCAGTGACAAAAGCTCTCTCAGGCCCTTTGCTGCATAAAAACAGTAAATGTACTCTTTACACTACTCTTACTGCTGCAGTCCACACCACAGTTCTTTGCTGTGGTGAAGTTTTAACCCAACTCGTCTCACTCTTCAACTTCCCTACTTTCAGAGGTTGGCACCCTCATAACCCCCAAACCTCCTCAAACCTCACCCACCCTCTTGCCTCTCATTAAGTCCTGCTGATGGGTCACCATGAGCCTTACCTGGGAGAATCAATGACACTGACTAATTAAAATCACCTCCTGAAGTCAGTCAGGGGCGAAGTGAGGAGCAGTCGGAGCATTTGGCTGGGACAGAGTTCGGATGAGCCAATTCCAAGAAAACTTGCTGCACTTAAACAGTAAAGGAAAGAGGATGAAGACCAACAGGATGACTCCTTTTGGGCTGAGACCTCAGCATGCAAGAGGACTGACCTAGAGAGTTAATGAGAACAGGAGGGTGACTTACCATCAGCTTCTGGATCAGCAGCAATAAAAAAAGTTATGATTTACAAAGAAATTATTTTATAAATGAGTTCAGGAGAAAGTGCCGGTACTCATTTGGAATCACATATCTTAGAAAGGTCAGATAAATATTACACAAGCGCTGGGTTGTTGCTTTTTGCCACAAGACCAGAATACTAATACTTAAATTGGATGGTCACTTTAATCCCTTTGGTGCTGAAACCAGCTCCGGTTCTCCACTGATTGATCGCAGCTTGTAAAGCATAACAATATCAGGCAGGAGCAAACTGTTCGATGAAGATTAAAGTTGTGTTTGTGTGTGACTGTGTGTGTGTGTGTGTGTGTGTGTGTGAGTGTAGAAACCAGAGTATCACAAAAACAATAAATACACTCTATCTTTCCCCTTTTCACTTTGAGCACACACACACACACACGCACGCAGAACAAATCAACGATTCAATCAACCACCATTCATGCAGAAAGCCATTAGAGTTGTCAGACGTAAAAGATGAAATCCTGATCTGTAGTATTGCTGCCATATTTTAAGCACAATGAAAGTGCAGGTCTGCCAGCTATTGATCTGATCTGAGGCGCTGCATCACTTTAATGCTTTTAACTGTACGTCACATCAATTTTAATAAGCCAAAAACAACTTTTACGGGCAAAGAAACAATCAAATAACAAAGAGGAAGAATAAAGTAAGGAAAAATAATAGTGGCATTTCAAAAGATATCACCCTGATGACACTTTAATGACAGAAATGTTTTAGCGTTTGCACTTACAGGATCTCTATTGTCTTAAATAAAGCCTGCATTGACTGAATACAATACAGACATAATGCATCCTCTTTTGTCTTTTTTCTTCATTATGTTGTTTGGCAGGAAATTACAGGTCAGCACATAATGAAAATAGAAATGTCAAGCGTTTTGTTTACCAGCGCATCTCCCTCCGCACATGACTAAACGAGATTGTGTTAAATTTCTCTTGAGATTGTTTTTGTGGACTTTGTGAGCCAAGCCGCACATTTGCCAGTTTCATTATCATTTAAATTGAGCCCTTAGATTCGGTGTCTTGTTCCCAGTGCGTAACACCCATGAATAGTTTCTTTACCCCAAACGTTGCTCTTATCTTACCGCTCATCTTTGATCATACCTGACCATCTTTTACTCGTCTCCATCGCTTTGTGTGGCTTTTTGTGTTTTAAACTGTCTGAGAAGTTGTGTTTTGCTCTAATCAGAACTTGAAGGTCAGAGAACTGCTGCTGCCTTGAGAATATTTATAGCTGTTTTATCAGTGGAAAAAAAAACAGGCAAAGACATTTTTAATATATCACTTTCAGTTGCCTGAACATTGTCTGACAAGAAAAGTTTATGTACAAAAGAATTTATAGACTCCGCTGTAGAAGTTTCTCTCTATTTTTCTCAAGTATTGCATAGGTTTGCAAGCTGCTAAGAAAGTTTATTGTTTTAATTTTGCTAAAACTAAACTTTTATCCACGTAAACATGTCAGTCCAATTGAATTCATGCTTTGATTCGATTTGAATTTTTTTTAAGTCAGATTAACAAATCTTGATAACGCGTTTGGAGAATCAATATTCTAAAGCATGTGTATTTGTTTCAATCAGCCAAAAATTGGAGTTCTGCGCATGTTCTGTAGGTTAGAGTTGAACCCATTTTGGTCCTAAAGTTGCATGGTAAAGGAAATGTGATCGTGGTGGGAAACAAAATATAGTGAACTACTCAAAAAAGTTGTGGAAAAATTGGAAAAGGTATGTTTGAAGAGAAGGTCGAAATGAGAAAAAGTCTGCAACCAGCAGTAATGGAGCACACATCTGCTGTGCCAGAGTCAGATATATTTACGTCAATAAATCCATTCTCCCCAGTTCTTCTATAACAGAATGACACAGATCAATTAAATCTCATTTTTGGCCTTATGGAGTCCTAATTATAGCTTTTGCAGCTGTGCATGAAAACCCACCATGTGGTCCCCTACATCAGTGCAATATTGAACTTTAAAGCTCATGAAGTATCAATCAATCACAACTCTGGTAGAGATACTGCAATTTAGTGAAAGACAAGCAAAAAAAGAGAAGAAAACGACCAAGAAGAAAGTTTGAAACATAAAAAAAAAGAAGGAGGGACACTAAATGTGCATTCTTCAGCTTCTCTGTGTCTATAGTTTGGGTGTCTGTATCATTTTCTAGCTGTCTGAGCCGCCGTCCCTCCATAGCATATTGCTGAAAGCGTTCAAATGCCACTGAGCTGTAAAGTGCTCCGTAATTCCATCTCAGGAGTGATTGGAACCTCCATTCTTGAAACGACATATCTGCAAGGCTCCTACCTGCTGACACTCAAATGACAAAGGACATTTTCCACTCACTGGTTTGTGACACGGTCCAACCCCCCTTTCCTCCTCTCTGAGAGCACTCGGAGTTTGAGGGGGAAAACACGCCTGATGTGATGCGTTTTGATTTACTCTTGAATTTTCTCCTTTGGGGAAACAATACACAGGATTTATGCTGTCACAAGCTGAATCAACCAGAAATTGCTTTTAACTTTTTGGAAGAATGACAGTGAAAGGATAAAAAAAAAAAACCCTGGAAAAAAAAACAAGACAGTGTCCGTCAGCAAGTGACAAGTTAAAACATTTCCTGTGCTGCTGAAGAGCCTCTGAGGGGAAGCTGATCAATTTAAGGAGATTTTTTAAACCAGAAAAGGAGCAAATACCCAGGGTATTACAGTAAAATAGACCTTTCTTGTGATGTATGGCAACATTATCTTTTGCTGAGCATTGATGGATTCAGCTTTTGTCTAGTTAGGAAGCAAGCCTGGGACTTCTTTTTTCCAGCTTTACATCCCCACGCCTATTCAAAAGGAAGGTGTTAGAGTTTATCAGAGTTTGCTCTGTGCTTGCATAGGCTTTCTCTTTTCTAAAGGAACAGTAAAGGCTATAAATTGTAATGCAGTAAAGGTGTGAGTGCAAAAAGACTGAAAGAGAGAGAGAGAGAGAGAGAGAGAGAGAGAGAGAGAGAAAAGGAGTTGGAGGACAACAAAGAGCCAGGAACAGAAAGGAGAAAAAAACAGTAGGAACATTGAATTCTCACTGGAGCATATTATGAGTGAAATGGAGGGGTGGCTGTAAATTACAGGTAATTTGTGTCATGAGTTGGAGGATTTAAATCACTGGAATCAATGTCAAGGAGGAGAGGAAAGATATTGCACCCATGCAGTCAACATTACAGAGCAGAGAGGAGAGGGGAGCTGGCATTAATGGATGGGTGGAGACGGGGAGTTATAAGAGCGAGAGCATGGGAGGAGGTCAGGAAAAGAGACGGATGATTTTTCACTCTTCTCTCTCTCTCTGACGGTTGGCAGGTGTATGCACGCGTCATTAAAGAGTTGAAAAATGTACGAGGAGAAGGCTGTAATGACTCACTAATGACCTTGACTGGCAACTTTGGCAAAAGGGGGCTCTTGTCTGCTGCTACCTGAGCAGCAAGAGGGGTGTCCACATGATTAACTGCAGTACTGCCAAGGACATGAGTGAAGGAAGAGCAGGATTATCCGGACTGTTAAAGCGCTCTATGTTCATCCATGACCACCTCTGGTTTTTTTCAGTCAGGAACTGAAAACAAAGATAAATCCTTTGGTTGCTATGTAACATGTTTCATCTGTCCTCAAGGTTTTCTGCTGTTTGGTTTAAAAAAAAAAAAAAATCCAAGACAAAGCCTTTCCTTCTCTCCCTTTGAAATGGATATTTCCCAAAAACAGATGGATTGCAAATGCAAATGTGCCCCAAGTTGTCAGAAAATGTTGAGGACTGAGAAAGAAAAATGGGAATTTGCCACAGCTTGCGTTCTCCATCCATTCTGCCGTTCTGTGCTGGCTGCTGGTGTTTGTGCACAACATGTCCTCACTTCACTCATCATTAACAACAGTTGCAATGAATTGCACTTTCCTCACCAGTTCTGCATTTGTGTAACTGGAGATAATGAGATGGCACTCTGCCGGCGTAGGGGCCCAGCGGCTCCACCAGCAGACCACCGTACTGAAGCAAACGCAGGGTGTGTGTCTGTGTGTGTGTGTGGTGCTTGATAAGTGTAATTCTTGCATAATGCAAATGTTAGATTATGAACACAGAAGATTAGCATACAAGCATCAATCAGTTGAGCTGATAGCACTGCAGAGGCTCTTTTCGAATTTAAAAATTAAAAATTATCACCCCTCATTTGCATGTTAACTAATTAAATGCGTGCATCCATTTTTAAATATTAAATCTAATTTGGAGGCTCTCTCTGTAGCCCTCATTTCTTTTTTGCGACTATGCTTTTTAAGATCGCAGCGGAAAGCTTGTTGCATTTTACATTATCTGTCCTCGTGAAGTTGAGATCCTCAGCAGCCATCAGCAAACATCTGGCTCCCACTGTTTTATCTATCTCACCTGTCAGAGAGGAAGAATGTGAAGCAAAGAGAAAGGCCGGAAATGAATTACAGAGCAAAATGGAGAGAGTCATCTATTGCTGCTGACAGAAAAACTCCCAGACTAGAGATAAGAAAATCCCATTTGTAGGAAACGACCACTCAGCACTTTTTCAGCATAACCCGTTAACAGAGCGGGTCAGCCTGTGGGTCAGCAGAGAGATAATGCCGCTTTGATGGTGATGGGCGAAAAATATGTGTAACAGGATATTGTCACTGCATGAACATTGTTATCTATGTAAGATGGAAAATGGACCTAGACTGATGTCAAATGTATTAATGTGTTATATGAAAGCTACTGCAGCACCACAGAAAGATAAAAGAAGGCTAAAAAACTTTGGAGTACATTTCAATTTTTTTCACGGGTGCAACAGTTCATGTTCAGCTCCAGTGTGTTTTAATTACATCATCCGACTTTGCTGCCAGTGCAAAAGCTCTGACGATAGGTTATTTTCAGGCTTCGGGGGAAAGAAAGATCATATTTTATGTTGTTGTTTTGTTGCCCTGTCGACAAACACTAAGACTGTGTGATTTACTTTCCCCATAATATTTCTGTAAACATGAAAATAGAAATATGTGCACAAGTTTCATGCAGGCAGGCAAGTAATTACTGTGAAGTTTTGACCAAACAGATTTTGTGTCAGAGATTAGGTCACTTTCCAGCCTTTTCTTCCACTACTTGTTTGGGCACTTTGAAGATCACTTCAGCAGTTTAACTCTCCATTTATCTCCCCTCTGTCTGTTTCTCTTTTAATTACAGGCCCTGCTTTGTAGAAATCAAACAGAAACAATTAACAGAAGAGTGTTTCAAACCGTTCGATCCATCTAATGAATGGAATTAGAATACAAAGCAGAGAGAAACTTTCTACAAAGTTTAAAAGGAGCAATTAATTGGGTTAGACATGGGGATATTATATTTCTAAAAGAGGAAGCTGTTGGTAAGGATGCATTTTGCATCTCAGATTATGTTTAAGCTAATGTTATTCAAATTATTCAATACTATCATAAGCTGACATGTGATGTAGTCAAAGCCAGAGACAAAGACTTTGATGCTGCTTTAATCAGCCTCAATAGCAATGAGCATATTTGCCTGATATCACATGATCACATGATCACATGATCGATGTCAGGCATGTAATTTCAATGCGGAGGAGACCTCTGATGTCTCAGATGCATGTTAACACAAAGGAGACACACGTTGGATATAAACGGTGGAATGGCTCAGGCAGGTTTCAGCCTTGGAAGCCTGCACAAACACACACGTCTTGATAAACTGATACACAGACTCACAGGTGCAAGCAGACCAGTTACGACCAAAACACAGGCTGCTGTCTCTATTAAGCTCTTTGCAATAAGTAACATGTCAACTGAACAACAAAAAGCCAACAATTAAGCCTACAATTTTTGTTTCAAGATTAGACTTGCATCAGCTGCCTCCGATTATTTTTGCGGATAAATTGGTCATTTTGATAGGATTATGGGGTTTGACTCACTTTCACATTTATTTGTCTTACATCTGATTCTTGCTACATATATTTGATGATGGAACACTTAAATGAAAAATGACACATTACAGTCAAAAAGAATGTGAAGTTTTTATTTTTCTATCTTTATAATTATTTATTAGAGCATACATTCATAACCAATCAGAACTGTGTAAATATGCCTTTTTACGGGGCAATGTGTACAAATAACATATCAACCACAAAAAGTTAAATGACTCTCTACAGCTCTATTTGCCAGTTGCCATGGTTACACATGTACACGTAGCATCATGAACGGTGCCGGCTGAGAGGAAAGAAGAGAAGAACTGAATAAGAGTAAAAGCCAGAGACAGACAGTGCATTAAAAAGGAATGAAAGCGAGCAGTTTGAATAGGACAGTGTTTTGTAAAGATGAGCTAACCAAAGGCAGATGTCACTGATGGGGAGAGGGTCTAGTCACAAGTAGTACCTGGAACATTGTACAGGTAAGGTAGCGGTCTTGGTTTTGACACAAACATGGATCTCCTGTACAAAAAATGTGTTAACCAGGCTCTTTCCAGTCTTCATGACAGGCAAAATAGACTGAAAAGTGCTGGATTTAAGAGGAAAATGGGGTTGTGACTGTGTGAGGAGAAAAAAACATATAGCTTGTCATCCTTTTCCAGTTGTTGCATATGTAGTTTAAATGTCATCAGTCCTCATACATCCTTTCTTTTCACAATTCCCAACACCAGTGAAAATGAGGCAACCATATTTGTTTCTTCAAATAATTAACACTCTTGCCCATGCCCATCCAACACCAAGACATCCACATGTTAACTTTTACATCACTAGAAAGCGTCACTTTCTGCTCTGGCATTCAGTGTTACTGTTGGATGGAAACTGTAAGGTGTGGAATGATGCTACAATTATATAATTACTACTGAGATACTGAGAGGAGGATACAACAGAGGAAGTGCATCTGAATTTCTATGGTGCCAAATTGCAGGAGTTTGTAAGACATTTCGCAGTTGAATAAACTGAGTTGAATTTAAACCGACTGAAATGCAGGTAACAACACAGATGAGCTGGGAAATGCTGGTTTCCATTTAAGCACCCAAAAGAGTTGTCTCAGCACCAAAAACAAGTCTCTAATTATTTATTAAACATATAATATGGGAACATTATACCTGGAAAATCTTCTGGCTTTCTTATTTTGTGCTCAGTCCAATAGTTGCCAACGTTCTATAGATGTGCATTGCTTTGCTTATGTCAGTGTGTTTTAGAGGTGACTGCTTGCAAAAACTGCTAACAGTATGCTTTTTCAAAATCAGCCTGCTGGTGGAAATTTGACTGTTTGCTGTGTTACATGTGTGAACCTACTCATATGTGCATGTATGCTGTTTTGTGCCGTACTTTATATTCTATTACCCCAAAAGCATCAACAGTTTATGTGACTGAAGACACCTGTGATTTCAGCATAACAGTATCTTCAAAGGATGCAATGCTGATATTTGTCCTTTTTATGCTATGATATTTTTATTGCTAAACAACCACGGGGTCTAGTGCAATGGCAGAGTTGTTGTTGTCTTGGAAACGGAGGCCAATATAACCCTTTATGTCCTCTGTTTCGGAATGTGGCCCTTTTTTCCATCACTGAAGAAAAGATTTCTGCACTGGCAAATCGCTAGAATGACTTTTGTGGCACGTTGACTCGAGCTTGTTTGCCAGATGA
>JAPZDV010000010.1:8161573-8178161 GCA_029814665.1 Acanthurus lineatus | reverse complement strand
GGACAAAGTATATTTCCTTTCACAAGTCTTGGTGTGATAACGTTGGTCCAACCCATGTGTGAGTGTTCATACCTGCCCAAACAAGTCACAACAAGAAGGAAAACAACGAGTCTGACTTAATCAGACTGAAAAGTGCAGATGTGTAAATGCCTTAAAACCCCAGCCCTGCCCATTCGTCTCCACAACCACCAACTAAAGTGAGTGTGTGCTTG
Organism: Acanthurus lineatus; assembly: GCA_029814665.1. Lineage (NCBI taxonomy): Eukaryota > Metazoa > Chordata > Actinopteri > Acanthuriformes > Acanthuridae > Acanthurus > Acanthurus lineatus. Next base: position 8,177,949 of record JAPZDV010000010.1, on the reverse strand, counting down.
TTTGTTAGCCTGTTAATGTGTGTTTGTCTGTGTGTCCCAGTGTGTGCTCCTTAAGGTAAACCCTGAAGATCCACTCCACTTAAAAATGTTTTTCTTATGTTTCTGATTCCTAAAAACCTTGACTTGTGATGAATAGATTCAGACTTCCTCAGTGAGTGAGAAAGAGTAGATGTGATAACAGTGATTATTCAGAGTTTTTAATTATTTAAGTATATAGGAAACATGTTTCAAATGTCTGAAAAGAAACTTTAAGGCATAAACACCCTCACACTGAGCCTCGTTCACACACAATACACACAAGCACAGCACATGCATGAAGTCCCCAGATGGTCTTGGCAAGGTTGGCCAATGGACTTTGTGATAACAACGCTGGCTTCTCCTCTGCCAAGACAGGTCAGAGACGCATGTTTCACTGGTTCAGTTAATGACCTGCCATTCTGCTCTACCTGATGCAGTTCCCCCATATCCCTCTGCACTCTCCAAGGTGTGTTTGTGTGTGTGTGTGTGTGTGTGAGCAGCTTAACAATGTACCACATCAACATGTGTGTGTGTATGTGAGAGAGAGAGACTTTGTCTATGCCCAGATCTAGGCGTGACATTTGTGAGAAATACAGGGACGGTGAAACATATGTGTGAATGTCAGACAAAAATAGGCGAGTCAATTGATTTGTACAGATTGCCTCGGCACAACAGCCTTCACTGTCCTTCCACCTGTAGCTGTAATTAGTGAGAAAAAAAACAAAGAATGGAGCCGGGAGGAGGGGAAGCAGTCAGACAGGATGGGAAATTATCATGATTTGCAAAAGAGACTTTTCTGTTTAACAAATGTTACTGTTGCCACAGGCAAACTAAAGACTATTCCCAAAGTGCTTTGTTTTATTTTCTGAGTTTATAGGGCTGTGTGCAAGCATGCCGATGCAATATGTCACCATGTGGATTGTGCCGTGTTTTATAACCCTGCTCTTTGTTCCTTGCTCTTTTAAATGCTAACCTTAAAATAATTTATCATATCATTTTATTAACCTTTTATTTTAAGGTGTCTCTCTGTAGCTGCATGCTACGTGTGTGTGAATAAACAGTGAGTGGACACAACAGCTTCAGTGCCTGTATAATAAAATGTGACCTACTGCAGTGGCCTCACATAACATTACAGTTATGACTGCAGCAGATCCAGGCACAGTTTATAGAGATGCCTATGCAGTCTACATTAAATTTTGATGTGACCTTACAGCACCCAATAATGATATTAAATTCATTATCATAAAATGCTGTGATTGTATCAACACTTCACTGACACACTGTAGGAATACATGTTTATCATAATATCAACTTCCTTATACAATTAGTTAAATGACATGGGATTTTATAATATCCAACAGTAATTCAGTTGCTGGTGTCAGCTCCTTAGATGTCCTGTTTTTATTAACATTCATTTTAAAATGTCTTTAAAATCTAATTTTGTGATGTTTACAACAGGCTTTTGGCTGACACACTTCATTTAAATCTGCTCTAATTTTAGGCTGCAAATCATTGACTCTAATAACATTTATAGTTATAGTTTATAGTTAGCAAATAGTTTCCAATTTACACATCCAGAAGGCTCAATATTGAGATTATTAGCACGGTTTCTCTCCACCCATTAATTTTGAATACAGTATTCACTTTTCTCCACCATCTGTTACAGTATCACTTTGATATCTCTCCATTTGATGTTAGGCAAGTTGTGTCCAAAGGTCTTCTCATAACTCTCTTGCTGTCAAGGCCAACGTTAGAAACCCCCAGTCAAGCAAATAAATGAAGTTACAGGCTAGAAAACAACAAGCAGCAAGTATTTTCTCCATCAGCTGTCTTTCTGCACAAGCATTCTCCGGCCGCTTTCTTCAGGAGCTGCAGTTGTCTGTCCAGTCATCTCACCTGCCTCGATGTTTTTGCTCAGTTTAAAAATGAGCAAATATTTACAGCTCCTCCTGATGTATGAAGCAAACCTCCATTTATCAACCTCTTCTGTCTCAAAGTGTCTCTTGCATTCTGCATTTTCTTGTGTCTCCTTCAACTCAAATCCAAGGGCCTTTCTCTTGCCTTTTTTTCCCTCTCTCCTTTCATAGCAAAAATAACTTGTTGCTAAAATGAGTCACATTTGCAACAGAACAACACCTCCAGGAGCAATGTCAGTAAGACCTGGATCTTTTAGCCTGGTAAACACTTGCACGCTCACTTCTACAAATATGTGTCACAACAATCTTTAACAATCAGAGATAATCAGACAATCACATGAACAAATATGAAGCATTAGCAGATACAAACCTGCTCATAGAAAAAAGCAGTATTTTCCTGTGTTTGATTATTAAGACTGCACACATAAAGGGCGTGCAATACAAATATAATCTTCCTTACACTCAGATACAACTTTCTTTCTGATGTGGGTTACCTGGCTATTTTAGCATCATCTTCTATTTATAACCAGTTTTCATGTTCTATAAAACCCAGGTCTGCTTCCATGGTAACAGTGTCCAGTTATACCCTTTATATGAACTGATGGGCAAATATAAGAGGATGTGCTTTAAAAAGGTTTTTTTATATACACTAACTGAAAATGCAGTAAAATATTATCATCATTGTTTTCACACAGAGATGAATGATTGCAGTTGTCAAAGGATCACCCTCCAACCAAGTTTAACAGTGAATCCAAATAGTCTTATTTCCCCTCTTTTAAACATTAGACTGCACTATTAAAGTCCACACAAGTGGCAAATTGCCTGTCCGCCTCTAAGCATCAATGCCACCGGTTTTGCTGCACCTCAGGCCGCATTGTGTTCACCAAAGTTAATTAATTTGGAAATCGTTTTTCGGGCGACACCGAGCTGAGGGCAGTGAGGAATCTGCATGGTAGGACAGGATTGCATGTTGTGCCAGATAATGAACCAACTTAATTCCATGTTTTTTATCTCTTTATTCTGCCCAGAGAACAAAGAAAGCATCTGTCTGCTGATCTACTGTACATACAGTGATCTTTCAATTGGCTCAGAAGGAGGTTTGCCTCTGCAGTTTAGAAACAGCGACTTTCTTCGAGAAAGAGAAAAGACTCAATCAAGCAGCAACGAATTATGGCAGACAGAAAACAAATCTGTTTACATGCATATGAAGTAATGGTTTGTGCAGACAGATTGCAATTTATTATCTGGGATTGCTGTAGCCGTGGGCAAATTTTCCTTAAATTAGTTTTTCAATTTAAATTACTGTCTATCAGCAACTCATTATACCAAATGTTTTTCTTAACAAGAAATTGCTCACTGTGTACCTTTGAATCAAAAAGTGAATGTTTTTTTGCATATTTGACTGCTTCCTCTGAGACATCTGTTTGAAGGAATAACATTTTGGCTTCCCTTTCATTTGACTTTTTAGTTTAATGTGTTTTGTTCTCTGTTTTACTTAAAAAAAGAAAACAATTTTCCCATCTATTTCATCAAAGAGAAATGAATCATATATGGAAAGAACCTTAATGCTAAAAGGTAATCCAATTTCCATTTAATGTGATATTCTTAAATTCCCCTGCAGACCTTCAGGGGAAAGTCATGATTATAGCCTGTGAATGCATGTCATTTAATTCCAGTATTTCATAATGTGAGACCTATTAATAAATGTGGGTCTTGGAGATCAGTCATTTCTCCTAATGTGGAGTGTCAGAGCCTGAAGAGATGGTTGTGACAGATATTAATTAATAAAAAAAAGAGTATTCGGCATGTGACAGCTCATATTTAATTGTTATATTATGATTACATTTAAATACAAAAATGGCAATTTGGCTGTTATCTAAACTTCAATAAGAAGGATAGTTGACAGATGTTTGTATTTGAGTTTTTTAAAAAAGCTTAAACCAATCCTGTCAAAACTACCTCTGTTATATCAGGGCTGCAAACTCATCAGGGTTGAAGAGTTGACAAAGATGTGTAGCTCCTATAGGAGTCAGAGGTTATGAGCCCTCAGGAGGAATTTCTTTTAAAATATCAGCTTTAAAATGTGGATGTACAATTGATTTGAGAATAAGTACAAAAGCAAAAAACACTGAATGATTTAATTTTACTGCTACAAAAGTAGCATATGGGGGATGTCAGTACAGTGCACTTTAAAAAGTATAAGTCAAGAGGGTCCAAACTAGCATAAACTCTCTGAGTCCTCTCTCTACAATCAAATTAATGAAAAATACAACACTGAGATATCAAAAAGAAAACAAGGCTTAAATTATAATTTGACAGAAAGAAAGAAAGACGGGCAGACAGAAAGACAGCTAGTGTCCCTGTTTGCTCTTTCCAGCCATTGCCACTTCTGTCTGGTTAATTAAAAGACAGGGCTTAGATATGACATTTAGAAATTTGATTTCGCAACCATTGCAGCTACAAGAAAAACTCTCACAACGTTATTTCAGTTGTGATTCTATTGAACTTGGCATTTGCTCCCTTCTCCAGCCACATAATGAAGCCACTGCAACAGGCATCTCATCTAACTACATCATAAATAAACAAACCTGTAACAACCTGTTTAATTATGTTGTGGTTGTGAAGGCCTCGCTAATGTTATCATAGCGTAAAAAAAATAGCCCATTAGGATCTAAAGTTAATGTTAAGTCAAAAGTTCAAAACAACTCAACCTTATCAGGCATAATGTCAACCCAGACATATTGTCTTATAATGACAGGCCAATCAGAGTTCTTATGATGTGACTGTAAGGGATTTTAACTTTAAGGCAAGCAAGCGGGCCTCCTTTCAGGTGGGTCGCACATGCAAGCACAGAAGCCAGGAGCTTTTTCTCATAAAGCGGAAGGCATGGGCTCATTCATCCCCTGTCAGGTTGTCCTACAGAGCCCTCCTCCCCTCCTTCACGTTTCATCATTTTATCAGATCTGCAAGAGTTCAAATGACCTATTTTGGATTCAAAGTCTGATTTTAAAGGTGACAACTTTTCACCTCTGTGTATACAAGCTTGCTGTATATCTCACATTACATTCACAGCACAGAATTTTCTGCTGCTTGAGATTCAGCTCTTTGCTCAAACAGTGAATGTCATGCAGCTTATCATCGTCCTGATCATCATGTGCATCAAAAGGAGACCTTTAGGGATTATACATCAAGAATACTCTTTATGTTTGGATGGGAAGGAGCAGGACAAACAAAAGTCACTAAATGAGAGGAATCCCTAAAAGAATTATACAGATATATATACAACACAGCACTGAGCCACTACAATGGCATCTTTGATTTATATCCTGCTAGGAGAATAAGACTTAAGTTTTCCACAGCTGACAGCTATACAGTTGACCTTTCTTTACAAATAACACAAACCTGAGTTTGTATATAAAAGCACTGACCCAGACTGTGCTTTAGGTCTAAGTAAAAAAGAGGGTTATATGGGGCTGTGAGAATGTAATTTATAGTGTTCCTTTTCTTATGTGAAGAAAAGCTTTCCAAAAAAGCCTGCTCATCTGATCAGAACAGAGGTCTTTAAGGTGCTGCAGCAGGATGGAGGATGGAAGCCTGCAGTTCTTCTGCAACAGTAGCTGTGAATAGATGATCTTTAAACAGAAGACATTGTTGATTTCTGTGCTGTTTGGATTCACATTCAGATTTACTTATGTTTTCTACAGGCACTAATGTTTAAATTAGAATGATTTTTAATTCTTTACTTTATAAGTGTATATGATTATACCCTGACTTCTCATCCACTGTCATCTTTAGGTGGAAATTTCAGTCTATTTGTGCTACTCTGTAATCAAATACCTACAAAACAAAATGATAATTCCAGAAACTCCTGCTGAACTTGGTGTTTAGCGCAAATGTTTGCAAGCTGACATGTTAAACTAAGACAACAACTAAGATCAAACTGAACAAATGGAAAAATACATTGTCTAGTTTCCATTTTTATCATCTATATTGGCTAACAAGTTTGATTCTTGAGCTCTTTAACAGCAATGTCATTATAAAACTTTCATTGTGACTATGTTAGCTTGATGAATTAAGCCTTTTGCTATAATAGCACACTTCCTACGGACTGGCAGCATGGTTATAGACCAGTGACTGTAAGTAGACATCCTGTCTTTACTTCCTCCCACGGTGCAAAAATGAAGCCAAAGCATCTCTGATATAGGAGCTGCCATTCTGTGCCAGTGACATAATTTGGCCTGGCCCCTGCACCTGCCCAACCCAATCACTGTTGGGATCAGTTGTTAATTTTGATGTTGCAACCCCTTTTATGACATCATATAACCTAATCAGACAAATATAAAGTTTAACATACATCAGTGTGAACCTCCTTAAATGTAAGAAACCATCTTTGGAGAAAACTGTTTCGACATGCAAGCCTGCTTTGATTTCATTAGTTTGGTCCCATCTACTAACATGGAGGAAGCAGGATTCATGACCTCAAGTGCAGCCAACAACTGAGGGTGATCAAGGATGGCTTCACTATTAAGGTTCTTATATGTTGTCCATTTTCAAATAGTCAATGCTTCAAAACACTAAGTGTTAGGAGTGTGTCATACTTTGAATTTTAGATCCACAACCCAAAGACTCTAAAAAGACTCATTATCTAAGAGTCTGTTTTAAAGTAATCTATAATCATCTAACAAATGCTCTAGTCCTGATTGATAGATAATAGGAAACTGCTTGTTAGTAATTTACTATCACCAACTTTGTTAATATTGTTCATGTATCAGGTCTCAAATACTGTCAGATATCTGTTCTTTGTACTTTTTTTGGTCTGCCTTCAATCAGCAACAGTAGGAGCTTTTGTCCATGCTGAGGGTTCGTTTCTTTTTACTCTGCAGAGCTGAAGTTGGTCTAGGGTCAATGGCTGCTCTGTGCTCACATGAGAATAATGCATCAGCCACCTAACAAGCGACCCCAGGATTTACAGGAGCAAAAAAGTGCGAGACAGCATACTGACCGAGGTAAACCCTGCCCAAACAGCCCCTGGGGATGCGTAAATGCTAAACGACACTGAGTAGTAGGTAAACAGCATTTACATTTAGGTGATAAGTGAATCGGTTTAACACATTCTGTGTCCGCAGTGCTGCTTTAAGCAAATCCAGCCTCACAAATTGACTCAGGAAACTAGCCTTTCCTGGCTTGTTGCCATTCCTCTGCCCTCTCGCTCAGACTACAAACTCTCTTTAGCCTTTGCACTGAGACAAATAGCTTCTGCAAATTACCTGAGAACACTCTGCCAGTGATTGCCTGTTTACACTGTGTATGCCCAGACTCCTGAGGCAGTTGTAATAGAAGCATGGTGTGCTGAACCTCACAGCAATTTGGACCAAGGAAATTTATATATTTTTCTGTCGCCCATTAAGAAGTAATAAAGCTTTTATGTGTTTTTCAATTATAGATATTGAGGGACAAAATTGAGACTACTTTTTTCTCACACTGTTATTGAACGCACTTTCAAAAAGATTGGGCTATGAAGTAAAATGTTTCTTCAAGCTTTGTTTTTGAGTTTGCTCTGTGTGTGTGTGTGTGTGGGTGAAAGTGTGGATGTGTGTGTGTGTGTGAGTGTGTGAGCGAGAGATTGATAGAGAGAGATTGAGAGTATTTAAAGCTATAAGATAATCAGTGAGACTGATTATGTTTAAGAAAAATACCATCCAGAGACACCTTTGGAAGACTTTCTTTACTTAAAAATAAAAGCATATTGTCAGTTTAAAAAGAGTGAGCTACAGTATAGTAATCTACATGGAAGCAACCACATACTGTTTGTTAAATATTGAATGATTTTGACTTGAGGCATTTTATTTGAAATCCAGACCTTTTCCCCCTCAGATGTATAAGTTCATGCCCCAGCACCTGTCATTTTACCTTGACATGTTTACTGCAATCTGTAGGATACTGTTGCACCATTCTTTTTCTACACGTGCAGCACTATAAACTAAATAATACTTTTCTCCCTTTCAAAGAACATAAAGCAGCTCTGTGTCAAGCATTATCCCTCTCACCTTCAATGGCACCATCATGTCATGTGGCAACAGCCGTCAGTATGAGAATAAAAGATTCGATTTCTATTGTCCAGAGTTTTTTCCACATATTAATGGCCATCTAATGTCCTTGAAGCAGAAACACTTTCTGATTATTATTTAGTATTTCCCTTTCATTATCACTGTCAAAAGACAAAAACAATTTACTTTATTCTGAGCCCAGAGGAAGGCTCTTTCTCCTCTGTTGGGGTTTTTTTTTCCTGTAATTCTTGATTCTATCATCTTACATGAAAAGGCTTATTCTACAATGTTTATTACAGTCTATGTAAAGGCCTTTACAACTGTATATACAACTGCATATATTTAGTGCATATAATACCATAAGATGTTAAGAGAGCTATTAGATATTTTTTGGCCAGTCCATGGTGTAAATAATACAATTTTCTGTTATAAAAAAATCAGCTCTACAAAAATATAGAAATCAATGCAAAGGCATGAGGACAGGTGTGATGTGGTCTCTTTGTTATGCTTTTTAAAAACCTGCCAACTGAACTCTCAACCAGTTGGAGGCATAAAAGTTGCTTTTCAGTAGAAAAAAGTGCAGAGAGTAGCAGCTGTCAAGTGTGCAAAAGATAAAAGCATGCTTGACCTTCTCCATAACACTGAAAGACAGGGAAAAAATGTATTTTGGAGGTGGTTCTTGGCTGCAAAAACAGGCTCATCTTTCTTAAACTGCTCGTAAAAGTTAAGGTTCAAGTCAAATATGACACCTAGGTTTCAGTGAAGGGGTTTATAAGCACCTACAGAGACCAGCTGGTGTTGGACTTAAAAGTTTTTTATTGGTGTTGTGGATAGCTTTGACATAGTCATCTTTCATTTCTGTCAAAGACTTTTTTAGGGTTGGCTATTGGAGTCATTACAGATTTTAAGTATGTATAACTGAGTGTCGTCTGCATAACAGGGATAAGAAACCTTATTTTTGTGACCCATTGAAGCATAAAAAGCATGAAAAGGAGTGGACCCGATAGGGAACTTTGTGGAACTCTGAAAAGGGATGTAATGCAGTAGAGGATTAGGAGCTCCAAAAGGTTGTAATGTGCAGACAATATTTAAACTATGTGAGGGCAGAGGATGTGATACCTACTCTCTAAGTTATATCATGATGTTTATATTTCAATGAATTATTACTATATTTATTGCTGAAGTATTTTGGCACAGAGACAGCTTGTTAATCTCAGCACATATCCAATTTGCCATGAAGAATTCTAGTGGTGCAGTCTGTCCCGTATATCTGTGTAGGTAAACACACGCTGCTGTTGAGTTGCACAGTTACTTAAAGAAACTGAGTGGGTGTGCTCCAGTGTTCATTCAGAATTCATGAATTCAAGAAAAACTGCACACACACAAGACACACAAATATAGGCAAATGTAGACAAAATAATAATTTTGCACCTTGTATGCAAAGGCAAAAAAAGAAAAGAGAAGCTACAAACAACTCACAGAGAATTGTTTAGAAAAGTAATGTTAGGATATCTACATACACAGAGCTGCAAACGCCTACACACAGTCCACAGAGGCTCTAAATGATACCATATTGACATTTACAGGAATGTTTTTTCTATGCTGATGCTGCTGCTGATCAATAGCAGGGGTTATACTTGGCTGTATAGCCCTCTCTTCCTCTGTCAGCTTGATCAATATCACAAATGGTCAACATGCAGTAAGAACCATAAAAATCAGCATTAAAGACATGGGGGTAGATATAAATATGTACGACACACCACCACTTCATAGTCATTAAAGGCATCAGAAAGACTCAGTGTAACCCAAGGGAGTTATACTGGGTGACATTTTAATCACAGGCTCGAGCATGATGCCTGTCTTCCTCCTCTTATGTTTTCATCTCGCTCCTCCTCTTGTTCTCATTTTAACAGATTTTCTAAAGCACAGGTTGGCATGCATTTCTTTGTGTTGCAACTTACAGTGCGTGCTTTTGAATTTATATCTGCTTGATGTGTGACACAGCAGTAGCAGCAGCGTGAATTGATTGGCGTCTCCCTGTGAATATGATACACTCTCGGACTGTGTTGTGCTAGTGGTGGAAAACCAGCAGTGTCCAGCTCAAGGCTGACCTCTTACTCCTGCATCATCTCAGCGTGCATGTAAGTGTGTGTGGTAGGGAGAAACGGTGCTTTTTGATGGTTAGATCAGACCAAAAACACACCCTAGCACGTAACTGAAACACTACTGAGATGTCCAACATCTTTTTTTTCTGCAGTGGTAAAATAATAATATTGCACCCTGAGGTTTTTACAGAATTTCATGTTGTTTCAAAAGTTCCCACCCACTGGATGGACTGGTTTATAAAGGTATTTCACTATGGCAAATTATTTTAAATCCCACAATGGCTGTGTGCAGCAGAGCCAAAAATATGAGCTGGGGGGATGAGTGGCTATGTGGTGTGTGTAACTTAAAAAAAATGACATGTTTCTTATTGTAAAGCCTATACGGTAACACATAACTCTCAGTTCTGCTCTCTGCTCTCGCTGCTATGTTCTTCTAATAAATCTTTTGAATGCTGTGCAGTCTGATCCGAGGTTTTTGTGTTGGCGGATTGATTACCTGCTGCAGACACAGTTTTGTAGACTTTCTTGCTGAAAGATAGAAAGCATCATGTGGGAGGTTTGCTGACAGATCTCATTTAAATCTTAAAACATGTGGGCATAACTTTGCTTTTCTATTTAATGGCATTTATCTTAAAGAATCTGAGGTTGAGTACTGAACCATTCTTCATATTCAAATGTTATTTGTATACAGTGCATTGTTGCTGTTAATCCCTGCAGTCATGATGTTTGTAAAACTGAAAGACAGAAGATGGATTTAATGGTAGATTCACTTTAATGGTAGATATTGAAATCATGCCAAAGTCATAAAGGCTATCTACTATAAAAAAAAACAGATTGGTCCATGTGCTTTCAATCATCTTCTGGGAAAAGGATCAAGACCACCTGGTTCTTCAGTCTGAACAAGAGTTTGATTGACAGCTTTCATTTGAGCACAAACCAAGTTATTCAAATGAGTTTGTCTGAAAAACATCAGTCTGAGCAGATTTCACACCATAGAATTGGGGCCAGTTTTTTGAGATTGTAGACAAAAGCCCACAGATCAAAGACAGATTGGTGTTCGCTCCATGTACTCTAACGTACATGTAAAAGAACAGAGCTAAATATCTGGTTGTGTTTGGGAACAGATCACTGATCAGTCATTTTGTGTGCAAACCACAACAACTTAAAGATTCATGATTAGAAGCCAGAAAGCTATTTTTCTTATTTTCCAACTTTCTGACCACAACTCTGTATTACATCATTTTCTTGTCTTGTGTTTCTGGTGTCATAGTTCAGATTTGTAAGCCTCCCTGCTACCCTCAGATGGTCCATCACACACTGTGGTTTCCCTGCTGAGTCAGCCTGTTGCTGTCAGTTATGGCCAGCAGCACGGAGAAAGAACAATACCTGCGACAGGAATGCAACAATTTCTTTCTTTCTTTTTTTGTTTTAGCATCTAGCTCTAAAAGTTTTCTGTACCTGTCCGTTTCCAACTCAAATCAGTAAACAGCTATCATAGTTACATTTCTGCTGTCCCATGAGACAGCAAAGCACCTTCAGCAGGGATCATTGGAGGAATGATGGCAGTGACCACGAGCCTTCAGGCTTGGAACAGCATTACTGTTACTGTGCTGCCATGTACTCAATCTGGCTTCTCCCTGAACGACTACTCGGCTCCTCAGGCCAGTCATTTTCTGAGCTAGGGTTGTGTCGATATTGACCTCCCACAGGTACACGACTCTCCTTTCATCATTCCCTCTTTCTACCCTGTAGGAGTAAAAAAATAGGCATACTTCCTTCAGTGCCTAGATTAATAACCTCCCTACTGTCAGTCAGAACTAATGGTGTGTATGCTTGTTTGTGTGCGTGTACAGCACGTGTGTGAGTTCATGTGCGGCTTTTTTTTTCTAGGTGTGCACATGTATAAAAGGTTAGTATAAAAGAAAGGTGTAACTTGTTTCAGCTTTGCAAAAGCAAATCATTAAGTACGAATATGCAAATGTTTCACACATTCTACATGCAAGTTTGACTTTTGCAGAATTTCACATAAAGGGTACGAGAAGCAGATTGCACATCAGTTTAACTTGGCCTTTGTGCGTTATAGGCACATTTTGAAAACATGCAGCTCGTTAGGCCCCCAATGGATGTTTAATTCATAAAGGACAGATTAGAAGTAGATCTGGATGCAAAGCTGGTGCATGAATGACATAAAGACCAATAAACCAGGAAATATCAAAAGTCATATGCCTCTATTACAGAAAATATGCCACATTCCTCCTTGGTGCAAATAAGTTGCCTCAAGTCCGCAGCCTTGTGATTTAAGGCACAATTTATAAAGGGAGGTATAGATACAACCACACTTTGTATTTTTACACCTCTAAGATGCCTGAGATAGATAGCATTTCTGTTAAAATTTTTCACTAAATACATACATAAATGAATTTTCATTTTTATCACATTATCAGAAAAAGTTTTTAAAAAGGAAGTAAATAATCAAACAAAGTCATCTGTTTTCAAAATCTAAACTCTCTGTCAGTTGTAGCTGTAACAATCTACTATCTGTATCCGGATGGATAGTTGCAGCCAACATGAACATTATTTATGCAAACTAACAGTCTCCCACTACATCTAATGATGTGGAGAGTCCCAGCACATTTGCACACTGTGCATGTTTTGAACAGAACAATGCAGATCTGTAGATCCAATCTGCAAACAGCAAATGGCTGATAAATATCCTGTTCAACAAATGTACTCTATATTATTATTTTTTCAGTGCAATGTGCCTGTTGTTATAGCTTGTTGCATCATCATCAAATCTTTGTTATACTCAAGCTACTGTTAGTCACCGCAGAAAATATGTGGCCATGTCATTTTTCTAATCAATCAATGAATCATAAATGAATCAGTAAATCTGATCAGTATTTTTTGAAATCACCTTTTTCATAGAAAATAGAATAGGCAAGTAATTATAAAAAAGTATACCAAAACTTTTTTTTTCATATTTTTTTTACCCACTGACTATCACTTCAATGATTAAAGGCAAGTGAAACTAAGTATCATAACTGACCTTGGGGTAGCATCTGTCTCAGTGAGCTACTCATGTCTGTTCATTTTATTTATAATCAGCCACAGACAGCTAATATCTCACTTATGATCCCAACACTGTTGTTCATGGAAAAAACGAATACAAAAGATAATTATTACCCATTTTCTGTGCCTTTTGAAATGAGGTTCGCAGCAGCTGTTTTGATAAGAGCTCAGCAGAATGAGCAAGAGAGGCTCTCTGGTGTTTCACGGTGGCGAACTGTGACACTGAAAAGACACTTTGGAGTCAGTGTAATGTTTTAATATAAAAGCGTCAAAAGAATCAAAGGCAGGAAGCAAAAAGAAAAAAAGTGCCCAATGATGCTTCGCCTCATTAAAAAGTGGAACTTCTACTTTTGGAGTTTCATATCAATAAGTCAGATATTAGTAAAAAAACAGTTTAATATGTATAAATGTGACAGATAATTTATCTACAAACATAAAATAAAATTTGCATAAAAAAACATAACTCTCCCTTAATTTCTCCTCCATATTCAGCCTCTGACAAAGGAGAGTAGAAGAGGTGCATAATCATGAACTACACACATAAAAAAAATCATTTGATAAGCAAATATGAGAAGCAAAACAGAAAAATATTTGAATATGAGAAACCTCACACCGTTTTTAAATTTTTTAAAAAACAAAATTAATCAACGTCACCCAAAACAGAACTCTTCTGAAACCTGCATTAAAAGCCAAAATTTGCACAGTTAGGTGAAAGAGAGAGAAAATAGTGATGGCACATACAGAATGATCCCATGGTTTATAGAATTAATGAGCCCCCCACTGTGCATTTGATCTTCTCTAATTTCAGAAAACCCATCAAGTCATTTAGTCATAGTTATGCTTTGGCTGCTACAGAGACTCCTGCACCATTTTTAGTCAAATCCTTCTCTCCTATGGTAAGAGCAGCCGCTGCCCCAGTTTTAAGGTTTAAATTGTCTATTAGAAGGAAACCCAAGCACAGTGTTTGAATGTGGCATACTGATTTGCACCTCTTAACAATCCATTTTAAATTAGACTAAATTAGACTAAAACACATATTAAGGCAGAACCAAGGTAAATTGAAAGCTGTTTTTGAACAATTTTGAGTAAGTGCATGGTCTTAATCTATTTAAAGAGGTAAAATGTTAAGTAATTGAAGTCTTGGCACACTGAAGATATTTTAATTAAGCCTTTTTTCCTCTTCTTTTTGCCAACACATGCCTGTATTTGACTGTTGATGGAGGTTATTGGCTCCAAAACACAAAGGTACTGAGTGTGAGGCCATATCTGAGCCAAAATCAACAAGAACTTACAACAATACCACTTTAAACTGCAACTGGCTGTTTTTTGCCAGAAGAGAGAAGGACAGGTTCCTCCTTTCAACACAGACTCTCAGCAGCTATCAGGCAAATACACAAGAGGTTTCAATATCTTATTTTTCCAGTTTACTTTTCTCTCAGCTGATCCCACAATGACTTTTATCAGCTTGAGTCAAAAGTGACATGCCCCAAGAAAGTGAATAAGTGATTTCCCAAAATGCCAAAAAATTCCTTTGTTCTACCAAAGACCAATAAATAACTAACTAAACTGTTAAAAGAGTCTTGGGAATGCACTGTTAAGTGTCTGTCTATGAATATAGGAACTACATTGTTAGATTAAATCTACAGTTCCTGTGCAACAACAATATGGACGATACTGCTCTTTGAAGGAGCCTCAAGTGAGTCATCTGTACCATATGATGCTGTTGCTAATAACCAGTCCTAATGCTTGATGACAGCCCAAGCAGGTCCTCTGATGCTCTGGAATTTGATAGCTTCGCATAGCTTGTCAAGTCCCTTCTTATTCTATAGTAATCTTCTGTCAGCCAGTGACAGAAATGTGAGATTTCATCTGGTCTCCAAGGCCTCTGAGGGAGGTTAGTCTGCACAAAATTATAGGCCAAAAAGGGGAAAAATGACAGCCTGCTCTGATATCAGCCTGGGTTTTATTTCCTGGAAGAAGCTAACTCTTCTGAGATTTAGCTTCTTCTTTTTTTTTCAAACCAATTCCACCTTTTTGCCCCCAAATGCATCCGCAGTCAGATTCAGCACCGTGTCTTTTCCATGTGCCACTGTTCTCCTGTGTGACTCTATTATTACACTGCATTTCCTCTCCTTATGGTTTGACTGTGTCAGACGCCTTTGCTGAAGATTAATCCTCCGGCTCTGTTCCTCCTCCTATCCAGATTTTTTCCTTCTGCTTCACCATTGTCACCTCATCCCAGCAGAAGCCCTTTTTTTCCACCCTGCATGTTGCATCACCTCTCAGCACTAAATTAAATTGTTGAAAAAGAAACTGTGGTTAAACAAAAACATGGTGATAATAGCGACAAGCCTTTGTATTCAATTCCTCATTTTACTCTTTTCACTTCTCCCTCTCAGCCATCCCTTGCTTTGACCTTCTTTGCAAAATGCTATCGACGGCTTTCAGTTGCTCCATTCTTCTTCTCTCCTCTCTTCTCTGAGCTTCTTTTTATATGTCTCCAGAGCTACAACATGTTAGCAGTGGGAGCCACTTTGATTCCATCTCCCAAATAAATGACTGTGAGGAGATAAAGACAGGGGAAAAAGGCGGAACGATTGCGCTGTTGGAGAGGGGGGCTCTCGTTTCTCGGAGATAAGCAGGAGCCTCGAGTGTGTGGGTGCATTTGTGTGAGTGCGTGTGTGAGGGAAAGAGGCAGCAGAAGAAGCTCCGTAGGGCACCACAACATGTCAGCTTATCAGCCACCAACAGTCCGGCTGCACTTAAGACCACCCCTCACAGCTTTTTCTTGATCTGCAGCGATAAGCCACTCTTCGTTTTTTTGGGGGGGGGCTCTCTCTTAAAACGGCCAAAAGGTAGCCAAGTGTGGAATCATCCTGCCATCATCCTGTGAACTCAGTAATACAAAACTGACACACATTGCTTTTAGTCTAAAGGTAGAAATGTTTGGAGGCACAGTGTTCTTCCTTTAAAGAAGAACCTTCAAGTAAAACACAAAAAAAGTGTTAGATTTTCTCTCCTGAAGTCCCTGAAAGCAGCTTTGTTGAACTTTGGATTAATTTATGATAATGTATAATTGCATTTTTCCTTTAAGAGGATCAGACTTGTTTTTATGTGAATGATGGATTTCTATGCTACATCTATTCACCAAATACTTCTTCACACACACACACACACACACACACACACACACACGCACACACACACACACACACAACCTC
>JAPZDV010000010.1:8145905-8161473 GCA_029814665.1 Acanthurus lineatus | reverse complement strand
CACACTCTCACACACACACTCTCACACACACACACACACACACACACACACACACACACGCACACACACACACACACACAACCTCTGTCCATCTCCCAACAGTTCCTCGCTTGCTTTGTTTTGTTCAGTTTGGTAATTAGGACCAACAGCTGGGATTTCTGACACAGCTACCCAGCATGTCACGGCCAACAGATCCCTCACACTTTCTCTCACCCGTTCACTTTACAGTCTGCTGCCGCCACTCCCTCTCTCTCTAACTATGACAAATTAGGATCACAAGATGAATGTGTTTAGTGTTTTTCCTCTGCGTTTCCTCGTGTGCGCTTGTCACGTTTCGGGATTAGGCCTCCTTTTGACGCTACAGTCGAGTGAATATTTAGTTACATACATGAGAGGATGTGTGATGTGCCAAGACGCAAACAGGTAAGACAGTGGGTTTGTGTACAAGGCCTCACAAAATATGCAGAGTTTGTTCACTGTTACTTGTGTTTGCAATTATTGAGAGGAAAGAGACAAAAGAGACAGGTTCATAAAACATGTGTGTGGAAGACTGTTCATATTTTCATGCTTCAGCACTGAATAGACACCACATTAGCAAAATGATTGAATACAGCAACAGACGATGTCTCTTTTGTGCAGATTTGGTGCAACTAAACAAAACAGGGGCTGTGTCCGTTAAGGATGTTACCAAATCTGAATATGTTACGAGGGAAAGCACAGTTTATACATAGTAAATATTTCCTCTATCTAAAAATGTTTGATATCATTTTTAAAAAGAAATGACAACATGATTGCAATAAATTAAGGATTTCATCATTATAATTTAAAGTTTTGTACTTTGGCACATTTAGTACAAATTACACTACAAATCCTGAATCAAACTAGTCCTGTGTACTGTATGTGCTGTCTAGATTAAACTGTTCTATGGAGGCTCAAGAATTTCTGGCAGCATAATGTTGACTGAAAGATATGAAACTGTTCAAATACTGCAAGTTTAACTCAGGCTGTGTGAGCAAAAACCAGAAAACTTAGCAGCTAGATTATATGGGATCTTTACATCACACACTCAGCTTCATATTGTGATTCTTAAATTAAATCACAGTTTTTCTTTAGTGCCTAACCTCATAAGCACGCTAAGTGATACAAATCATACACACCCACGATGTAAAAGTCCAACAGTTACATGCTGGGTCTGGCTTAGTGATACAATGATCCGGGTGATGCTCTCCATGATAACTGACATGTTTGCCACCTTCCTTATGGATTTCTGCCTTTTCTGCAGAGCACCCTTAAGCATTTAAGTGTCTGAAACGATCGAGCAAAAAGTTGAACCAACAGCAAATTGTTGAGGCCCTCCCAACGGAAAAGGCTCACAGAGTGACACTCAGACAGGTTAGAGTACATCCACCGTGTTGCCTAGCAACATAGCATTGTGTGTGTGCAGTGTGTAAAAACTGACGAGTTTATATTGTTTATACATCACTGCGTTGTCTGCTTTGGTGATGATATTCTGCTGCTGAAGTGTAGTCCAATATGTTGTTGCACCTGCTTCAGTGTCCAAAGGCCTTTTTATTTGATGTTGGTAAATTAGTTGATGTGTATTTATTATTCTGATTCAGTGTTAAGCACAGGCAATAAAATATACAAATGGAATTTATTGTTGGTTTGGACATCATGGCTCTTGGCTTTATTTGTTCCACCAGTGCTTTTAAATTAACATTTAATACAAATGTGGCCTCCCTTATTACTTGATCATAATATTTTAGTACTCTTTCCTTCTGCATCCACATTTGCCTGGCAAGCTGCAGAAACTTTTACACACCAAGAAACAACATCACTGCAAAACAGGATCATTTGCTTCAACTAAACAATATCTTTTCTCCATATACTTCCTGTGAACTGTTTTCATTTCCAAAACCAAACAGAATAGTTAGAATAGTTCCTGATGTCAGTGTCTCCCAGCTAAAGGGGTGAGAATGCATTCAGACAGTTCATTAAAATTTTCATTATTTTGGTTTAACAGACACAGATAATGACGACTCTGTGAACTCCAAATTACTCCCTTTTCACTATAAAGTGAACTATAATTACCATCCTCCATTTTATGAGTTGGGAGATTTAAATGATTCAATATGGTGCCCTAAAAACATAACACCATGTAACAAAAACTGACCATAAAGTTCACAATGCATCACATTTTGTAAGTGTAAAAATGACCAATATATAAATCCACAAATCTAAATTTACTGCTCACTCTTCAAAAACTTCTGTTTGTCTAATATATTGGACATAGTGAATGAGCTCTGTGGGTCTGTATTTTTGTACAGTGGGGCTTTGAGCTCAGTGCTAACATCAACATGCTAACAAGCTGAGAAATTCTACCATATTAATGTTTAGCAGGTATAATGTTTCCCATGTTTGCCATCACCCCTGAGGCATGTTAGCAAGCTTAACACTCGCTAATAAGCGCTAAACCTAAAGCACATCTTAAGCTTACAGGGCTGTCATTTTATGTATTAATTAGATATATCAAGATCAGCTTCCACATTATTTCATTCATCCTCTGACAAGTACAACAATTTTGCAGCTGTGAGGTGAAACAAAGATGTTGATGCCAGGATAACTGTGATTGTTCAGAGTTTAAGTCACAGTGAGTCTGTGATGGTTTAATGTGACCAGGTGACTATTTTTAAAAAGGTACAAACATCAACTGATCTCAGTCTATGTATCTGGACCAAATCCATTTATTGGCAAATTATTATGGAGATCTCTTGTTAGAGCTCATTAGCCTAATGATTTTTTTTTTTAACTTACAAGTGCAGATAGTTTTCACTGATGAGTTAGTAAATGTTAAACACTAACACTCGTTTATTAATGACATAATTAGCATTTGTAACTGCAGAACTGAAGACCTATCAGAGAAATAGAAACCCTACTACTGACATAATTTAAATTAATAACTGCAAATACGATCTGATGCCACACAAAAATGTCTGTATTGGACACTTCTTCACATACTTGATCATGACAGCAATCAATCAGTCCCCTGCATAGAAACAATTGTAAAAAGTAATGTAAAAACTATGGCGAATAAAAAATTACTGTAAAGGTTTGGTAAGCAATAGGTAACCAAACAGTTAATTTCCGATCATTACAGGTTATGAACTCTAGTGTTCCACTTGCCTGTCAACCAAACAGACTTTAATTTTCACAGCTTTTAAACATAAAAGCTGTTCATATTAATGACAGTTAACTGGTCTATAGAGAGTTACTTAAATATTTATTTGCAATCACCAAGGCCATATGTCACTCTTTGTTAAATATGCGTTTAAGATGGTGGTACTGAAAAGACTAACATGAACAACATCCCTTTTTAGCTGGAAAGGACCTTTCCCATAAATCAAATTGTTCATTCATGCTCAGGCTGGTGACCTTTTCAGCTGCTCAGTCAAGAGAGAAGACAAATTAAGCGATTAATGTTAATGATGTGAAGTCATAAGAGAGGCTGTAAAAGCAAGTGAAGGCAGCACTGTGCAAGAGAGTTTCTTACAAAAGAAAAGGGAAAAAAAGTCAACACTGTCTTTATCCATTCAAGGTCTTCAGTTCCTCCTAACACTGCCTGATGTCTCTCTTTGGTTTACTTCGGTGTTGTCCAGGATGTGTCCTCTGCAGCAAGTGCACTGAAGCAGTGACCTTTAGGTAACTTTTCTATAGGCAGACCGACACACTCTCTCCTCTGTCCCCATGGATTAAGTGAGGTTCTTAACAACAAGGCCATTTTCTTCTTCATCTCTTTGCTGAAACCCAGGAGGAACAAGTACATTTAACATAAATTCAAAACATAAATTTAATGTATTTGAATTTATGTTAAACTACATTACAGAGAGCTAAAATGACTCTTAGAACAAAATTCTGCAGCTTCTGTTATTTGCCTTTAAATAATGATAACATTAATACATTATTCACTTTTTGTATTAAAAAAAAGCAGAAAAGCCTTTTGTAATCTATCATGTGAAGCTAACTTTAAATATAAATACAAGATAATGTTTCTAGTAATGTTGACCTGAATATACAAATAATTAACCCCATTAGTCTTTGAAAACGGCTACTGGATGAATGACTGCACGTTCATTTGTATTTGCACCTACAACCCCCGATTCTCCCCTCTGTTTGGTTCTTCATTAGATAGAGAAAGGCCAATTATCTCCAACATACTTGCTGAGGAGTGACCTCAAGAGAAAGAGAGAAAGAGAAAGAGAGAGAGAGAGAAAGAGAGAAAGAGAGGAGGGGTGTGTTAACAATTATACCACCTCCAAGATAAGAATTTGATCCATTTACTCTGAGGTACTTGGCAGCCGGCACATCGACTGTGCACTCTGAAACCCTCTAAAGAGAAAGTCTCTCTCCTCCTCATTTTTCGGACTGAAAAATCTATCTTCCTGTTGACTGTGGAGAGAGATGTGAATCAGAGAGGGGGAGACAGATGGGCTTTTACGGGCTAAAAGTGTGAGGAAAAGAAGCCTAGATGACTTTTTTAACCTTGGGCACATCATGTTCACTCACTTGTCACTGCTTTAGTGGGTGTGAAGATGCACACGACTGTTCTATCAACAGGAGTTTGAGTGGCATGCAATAGAGATTAAAAGCAGTGCAGCTCGGCAGGAAGAGAAGCATGGCACAAATAAATTGAAGCAAGGACAGAGATGCACTGTTTTTCTATGGCTATGAAGTACCAAGGTCCAGCAAAAAAACTATTATATTCAGAGAGTATGTGAATT
Organism: Acanthurus lineatus; assembly: GCA_029814665.1. Classification (NCBI taxonomy): domain Eukaryota; kingdom Metazoa; phylum Chordata; class Actinopteri; order Acanthuriformes; family Acanthuridae; genus Acanthurus; species Acanthurus lineatus. Next base: position 8,156,695 of record JAPZDV010000010.1, on the reverse strand, counting down.
GCTGGTTGTGTGTTTCTTCAGGGGCATCTATGATAGTCACCAAACCATTAGCCATTAGCAAACTCTAACCACTTTAACTGAGTGCGTATTCAGTGGGAAGCCGCAAATAAACCTTATGCCCTGGTTGATTTTAACACAAAAGAAACAATCAGCAGGCCATCAATGAAAAGCTTAAGTGTGCGTGTTTGTGTGTGTGCATGTGTGCGTGTGCATGCGTGTGTGAGAGTGTGTGTTAGGAGGGGTTTGGATTTGCAGCAGAAAGAGTGATGAGATTAATGTATGCAATAATTGAGGTGATAGAGGGTCAATGCTGAAACTTTAATGAGGCTCCAGGTTCTGGGGCCAAGGTGCCCTCTCATGAATGACACACGTGAACCAACACGTTTCACTTTCAATACCAAACTAAACAGGGTTTAGATAGCTTAAATGGAAAATAACATGTAAAGCAGACACAGAGGACACATTGACTTAACTATAGGAGACTTAACTGTTGTAATGAGATGAATGTTAGCTTCCGAGAAAATGCAAAGAATAACAAAAAATGTCACTGAGACGTGAAGTATCTTTTTATGTATTTCCTCTGGAATAATGGTGTCTACTGTTAATTTGTGATTCAAATTTTGTTTTGTAAGAAGTTTGCACAAACGTCGTCAATGTTCGTTTTTTTTTAATTTTCTTATTATGTGAAAGTAATGCGGAGTAAGGAGAATATAAATTTGATCTTTATTTGATCTTTAAGAAATTCCTTTTTTAGACTTCCTCCCAAGCTGGATCTGCTCTGGAAAGCTTGAGGTGGTTTCTGTTAAAAATAGGCTAGCCACATATTTTCTATAGAGTAAGAACAGAGCAGAGAGCTGCTTCTGGGAAGTTTCTGAAACCAGTGGAATCACAGTTATTTTCTTTAATGGCCACGATTAGACTATAAACACAGATCATTAAGGCCTTTTGGAATCAACACAACTCAGCAGGTTTTAAAATATCAGGACATGAAATATTCTTTCTGCTTCAAACACAATTTGACTTGTATTCACACATTTTTTAGAATTTTTATTTCATTTTTTTTTTAGTATAAAGGTATGTGTTTTGACTTTTGTACTTGTTTTTCTGTTTCCCATTTATGTTATGATTAGTATTTTTGTCATGCATCAAAATTCCAAGGCAAATTCCATGTATGTGAAAACAGTCATACTTGGCAATTACCTTGAATCAAATTTTATTCAGGGAATCACTTCTGACATTAGCTCACTTGTTAGCCTAGCCTGTTAGCATTCACTTTCCTTGTAAAATACAGTACTACAGGTCCATTTAGATGTTACATTTTGCAAATACACAGAGAAATTTGTGGTAATAATTTTATGGTCTTTTAAAAAATAGATTTCTTTTACAATAGCAAAAACAGGGAAAATTCTCAGATACTGTACATCATCTTTGCAATGAGCAGATTCAAATCAACAGTTACAAAATCACTGACCTCAGTGACACTGATTACTGTGCTTGTGCTCTGTAAGGTCATCATGCCTTCATATGTAACATGCCATTAAGGGCCTTGGCACCTGAACACATTCAGACTCATTCTTTCTTTGGCAGCCAGTTAGAATTCATATTGAGGCAGAGTATCTGAGTTACAGCATGAAAAATGCATTTGTAGCTTCTGCCCTAAGTAGATATTATAGGCGCCCCCCACCCCCCAATCACACACCAGCACATATCATCACTTCTTAGTCTCTGTGCACTTCCTGCTCCTCTCACAGCCTATTCTATCAGTCCCGCCTCTCGTGCAATCGTGGAATTGAATTGATGGGCAGGCAATCTATATGGAAATGGTACACAGATGTACCAACACACTGGGCTCAGTGAACATGGACAACCCTGGTGTTAATCTGGGGCTTCCTTGCACTTCAGTACATCCTCTATGAAAATGGCTGCGCTGATGTTTTCTCTTTGATGCATTCATCAGTTTTAATGTTTTTTTTAACCTGTCATTGCTTGGGAGAGCACAGCGCATTGCAATTATTGGTGATGTGGGTTTGCATTCAGCAAATCAGTCAACAGCCTTCTGACATTTAAATTAACTATTTTGGTTTGGTGAAATGCTGTTATAAGATTAATATGATGGAAGTATATAGACAATAAATGCATTTGCATCCACTTGTTTTGAAGAATATTTTCAATTTGTAGATTATTGGCTATAGAAATAGACAGCTGAAAAAAACCCCAACAGATTACTGACACAGACATGAGGTTTTAACCTGTCAAACCTGACTGGTAAGATGCATGTATATGCTTATTTTGCATAGTTGCTTTAACTGTGTGTTGTAAATAAGAGTGAAGTTGTTCAACTTGAATTCATTCCTGAATATGTGAGTAAATTGACTTTGTTCATCTCTTCCTCTGCTGTAGTTACACATATTTTGTGCACAGGGGTCAATTGGAAATCAGACATTTTGCAACACACTAAAGTCCATGATATAATACAGTGTGGACTCAAATTCCTTCAGAATATTAAAGATAAAACATCTAACCTTTTTTGTACCCAAACGAAACAAACATAAAAATAGTGTTGATGAAGTTTTGGTAAACATTATATTTTGAAGACAAAAATAAGCCATGTGTGTACAAGCATTCAAAAAACGAGCTAAGCTTAATCCCGAGGGGCCCACAGCTTTTTCTGCAGTGTCACCAAGAAATCAACATGATAAAGAGTTCTTCTTCTTACTTACATAACTTATTCCCTCCCACTGACTTTATACACAGAGGAATTTGTTGCATTCACTTCCTAACAAAGCTTTGCAGTATTGGTTTTGAGAGGAGGCACAGAGCTATGTTGTGAAAAGGAAGGAAAGCTTGAGAGAGAGACACAGAGGACTGGAGTCTACTCATTCTTTAAACATTCAGTATGCTGCTGTGGGTACGCACTGTTACATGCCAAGTTGTTTTCCCCCCTGAGACTCACCACGCTCTCTGCAACCCCGCCTGCCTCCTTAACTCACTCCTTTAGAAAGGTCAAAGCGGACTCCACAGTACAGCTTCCTAGAACAGGACCAAGGCTGCTGATAAGTATGAGGCTGTAGCTGCAGGTCCCAGGTGAGTTTCAGGCATTATTGAACCGTAAAGCTCAGATGGAGAGCACAGCAAGATCAAACAGAGTCAGTGTGATGAAGGCCAAGCAGAGCAGCCTCAACTTCGGACTCAGAGAGAAACTTGTGACCAAAAAGGTGCTGCCTGAAACTCCCAAACCAATAAAGAGCAATAATGTGGGGGGACTCAAGCTGTTACTCCCATCAGAACACTTTCTTTGACTTTCTTCAGAGCAAGAAACTTATTTTATCCGCTTAACATCCATCTTTTCCCTTTTTTCCCCAGTTAAAGTTGTTAAAATAATCTAATTTCACATTTTTACAGCATGAGATCAAATATAATCTGTGTAAGCTTGTTTATAACCTGGCCCATGATCCCAGACCTCTGAGTCACTGTTTATATCTCCAGTTTTTGATGCTCATTGACAACAGTTTCCCCCGTCATCAACCAACCGTCAACTAACTCCAACCAATCAGAGCTCTACTGAAAAACTTCCTGTGTTGTCATTAAAAAATGCCAACAATTACAGCAACAAAAAATACTCAGAGAATTCTGTTTTTGATTCAGAGAACTAGAACCTCTAATTTTCATATGTTGTGTGATTTTCATACAAATATAATCAACATTTTCCAGCAACTGCTACCGCAGAGTCCATGGTGACTGAAAATGATGTTGGAATGACTGATATACTTGGTCAAACAAAACAAAACAAAACATCCCGGCCTCACAAACAGAAAGCAGTCATCATGAAGTCCTGGCTTGAGAACTCTGATTGCAGCCTATCTGTAGAATTTGTTCAGCAAATCAAACAAGTTTGATGTGACTCCCCTTGTGATGTAACAGCTGACCAATCAGAGCTGTGTGAAAATTAATGACACGTGAAAATGACTTCAGCGGAAGAAGTGGGGATGAGATTTTGCAGCTGTACACGTTTTTTAAATGTCTATTCTCAGATAAAACAACTCATAAAGTGGCGTTTTTCTGATTCCTGTTTTTGACAAGTGTGAACAGTATTGAATAAGCACTCAACACATTTTGTGCACACATACACAAAGTTCTGCCACATTTTGAATCCTTGGAAACACTGGGATGTCTGATAGAATATAAAATAAAGTTTGGGGTGTTAGAGCAATATTTATCTGCACAGCATGAGTTTAATGACTGGCCAACTGACAGCTGCTGCTTGTTAAGAGCTTTACATCAGCATAGAGAGAGACAGCAAAAGACTGGAGACAGTATCAGTGTGGTGAGGCTGCAAAATAGTGCAGATACACAAACAAAAATCTAAGTAAAGATTAATATTTGATGTGTATTGAGCCTAAAATTACGCTTCAAATATGTTTTTGCACCACAATTTAGCCTGGAAAAGAGAGCTATAGAATTTTAGGGCAATTTAATTTTCTGCAGAGATCACAGGGTGAAATTTATTTTATTCACACATACAGTCTGTGTTGTTTCCATAGCAACAGGTCATTCTGACAGAAGAATAGGGCCATAAAAAAAGTGGTTACACATCTGACAAACTTCATTTCCTCATATTTTTCTTCCCTGTCTTCTTAGTCTCTGTCAACAGTCCATAGTCACTCTCTCTCGTCTTGCTAGCTTAATCTGCTTCCTCGCTCCCTTTGTCCCTCTCTAAATAGCAAACACATCTGTGCTGAGTATCTTCTGCTTGATCTTATCTCAAACAGCTCATCTTAAGACTCGTTTGCCTTCAGATCAGACTCCAACGATTCTTTTGTTCTTTTTACTTCTCACAGTGCACCACTGACTGGATAATCAAAACTTCCCTGGTCTTTTGTGGCTTGTAGGGGACAAATAAGAGAGTCAGTAATGAGGACCTTGTGTTTTGTCTGTCTGGTGCCCCTTTCTTTAAAGTAAAACAGTCAAGGGTCATTTCCGACTTTGTCAGTCCTCCTAATGAGCAGAGGAGACACCAACAATCTACTGCTGTTTGTTTTTAAATGATTCACCGACCAATTATTTTTGTAGTTTGAACTTCTGGAGGAATTTTACATAAAAATATTCCTTTCTATCAATCATTTTTGACATAAAATCAAACACACTATGGAGTTTCATTAAGACTTTAATAAGACATTAATTCATGCTAACATCTGGCCAATTGATATGTCCAATAAAGTCTGTCAGTAACATCTTTGCTACTGAGAAAGCAAATGAACAGGTCAGCCTCAGACTTAGACTTAAAAATAACATTGTATCATATTAATGTTACAAATGTGTCTTTAAGTAAAATGTAAAATAAATTAACACAATACATTTGCAGAATATACACTGTAAAGGCCAAAAATGGACAGATTCCGGTGTCAGGATCATCAGGTTTTCACTGAATCAATGTTCAGGCAGAGAGTCAGGTTTACGACCAAAGTCATACATAAATAAATGATTGGCATTATCTTCTTCGTTCATGCTCCACTATCATTGGCTCATCCATCAGTTCATTAATCATCTCCAATCATATTTATGCAGGTTTACAGCATGGCTACTATAACCTCCTGCTAAATATTTGCTAGAACTATTTTAATACAGCTAGATTCATGTGTATAAATGTGCTTATTGAGTGGGATTAACCATTTACTGTTGAGGTTCTATAAAGACTTAATTCCACACTGTTTTGTCTTTGGTCTCTATTTCTATATAACATAAAAAGGGCTCCAATATAAGGAGATGTGTAAGGAGTGTCTTTGTTCCCTGTGTTAGATAGTTTTTTAAGACATTAAAACCATTGTGCATACACTGTATATGTTTAACAACTAGTTTGCTATTAATATTAGCTTAATATGCTGTCTTTTCTGTGAGTTTAGCTCATGTTAAGCTAACCTCTGGTAGCACACAGTGAATAAAGTTTTTCCAAAATCTGCCACAAAAGTGCAATCTTATGTACCCGAGGCAAAAAACGGAGAAGCATCAGGAGATCAAGACGTTCCCCGCAGGAATGAACAGACTTCTGGCTCACTCAGACATACACAGAGCAATGTGGAAACGACATGTTTGAGCTCCCTCAAAGAGCTTTTTCCCCACAAAAAAATCTAACTGTATAACCAGACTATAAATGGTCAGTTTCTTGGCCAAACATCTCAGACTGAACTGTAAGTCGCTGGATGTCTTTTTATTGCTCAGTCTATCAGACACTCTGATCCCCTTCCCATATTAGGTCCTGTGCTTTGCTGAGACAGTGGTGGATTACTGGAGGAAGCCCTGTGATGTGTGACTCAGCTGGGAGGTTGTGACCCTTTTGTGAAGTCAAGTGACTGTGCCAGTCATTAGTCAGTGCCAGGGGGTTTTATAGCAGGAATAAAAATCAATTACCTGACTTGTTTTTGAGGTCATAAAAATTTTATACAGCCTAAATTCCAGAGAGGATTTACATATAAAGAATACTCTACAAAAAACACACTTCCCTTTCGCAACAACAGCACAGCACAGCAGTGCACAGTGCCAAAAGCAAACTAAGTGTGTTTATCATGCTTCACTCAAAAAGGGAGGCATAAAGAGCCTTTCTGTATCTACATATCCCCTTTACTTCACATAGATAGATGGTCCGATTCAGCTTTTGCTTTTATGAAGTCTCTCTTTTCATCAGGCATTTTTTGCTCTTTTTTCATCTCTGTGTGTTTTAGGCTGTTTTCCCACTGACAGTGTGAGTGTTAATAAAGGAGCTGTGTTACTGGAGCTTTGTTGTTAGCTTTTTTTTAATACGCAACATCCAAGCCGATGTTTAATCATGTTAAAACAAGAAAAATAAAATATCATCTAAAACATGTAAGGTAATTAATAAAAAATAATAGAATGCTAGTGCCCTCTTGCTTTTATGGATTTTGTCCTTAAATAATGAGGGAAATATGTAAAATTGTCATTTTAAATACAGACAAATAAACAGTCAAATTACAGTACACTAGTTGAGTAATAAATTCTGTATGTTTTACTTGGGCATAAGTGGAAGAGAAAGTGTGACAAAACACTGAAAACAAACAGGCAGCTGAAGCACTGCACTTCTTTATCCTGGCTAAGAAATCTGCAACAACATCAACTGAATTCAATGTGTCAATATTTGGTAATATTTATGTTGTCAGTTTCTTACAGGAAATAATAAAGCAAATGCCCTCTCTTGTTTTTTTGATCATGTTATTTGTCCTCTGAAAAAAGGGACCCTTGGGAAAATTTCTCATCCAAGTCGGAGCTTCTCTGAGCAGTACAAGAAAACGTGCTTGAGCATGTGAAGAGAAAATATAATCATGCAATGGATGGCAGAGCATCATCCCAGTAAGATTAAAGGTTCTTGTATAGTTTTAAATAATAGTTGTTTTCCTTCTCGAGGCATAATATAAGATTTAATCTGCTAAGCATTAAATCTTTTGTATTTAAACTGACAAATCTGCATCCTCTAAAGTTTTGTTTTGTTGCTCTAATACTTACCTTTACACTTTGTTAACATGTATTCCAATCGGGTTATTTTACAATCTCACTCATTAGCTGCATTCTTAAAATCCTTACTTCACAAGCCGACTCATAAATAATTTCTAGTTCAACCAAAAAGTTTAAGAAGACAATCACCATCTCACATCAAAGCTTGTGTTCTCTCACAAATCCATTCTAGTTCTTACTGTCAAAACAAAGTGGCGAACAAGGCTGAAGAGAGCCTGGTTCACTCAGAGCACCTCTTTATTCTTTCATGCTTTCAAGATCCAAGGTTGGACTGTGAACTGTGTTGAACCTCAGAGGTGAACAGTCTAGTAGTCTAACAGTGTGCTAATAATCACTCATCAACAGTTCAAAACAGTGATATTCCAATGAGATTTGAAAAAACATATTTTCAAATTAGGAGTGGGTGAGTGTGCATCTTTGTGTTTTAAATTATCTTTGTCACTAGGAAAAAAAGGGAGGTCCAAAAGGAAGTCAGGCCCTTAAAGTTCTCTGACTTTAGAGGGAAAATACTTGAATTGGCTTCAAAAGCTGCCCACAAAAAGAAAAATATTAACATTTCACTCTTCTTGTTCACTTCAGGAAGAGTGCAGAAAAATGCTGCCTTTGGTCTTTTTTTTATCTGTTGTAGAAGAAAATATGCAAATGTAAAAAAGTGGGCTTTAATCTGTAGCTGCAACCTTTCAGTCTCAATTAAATCGCATGCTGGCAAAAGAAAAAACATCTATCTAAAGAAAAACTTTGCACAGCCTGACAAAGGCCTTTGTGGTATAATGAGGCTGAGAGAAATCCATCCTCCCACCCCCTTTTTTTTAATTTACTTTACACTTGAGGAATCTTAGCACTGTAAAGAAAATCTTTAAGAAAAGTCTTTCACGTGGAAGAAGTTGGTTAAAATCAGAAGGGGGGGGTCTCTACGGTACATGAACTTGATGCACTTGACAATGACAATACTTGTCTCACTCTGCCTTTCAACTAGTCAATCTGTCTTTGTCTCACCTTTTCCCCTCCCCCTCAGGCAACACCAATTATGGGAATAAGAAAAGAGTAAGAAAAGAGGGCAGGAGAAGTGGAAAACATTTCAAAAATGGGATGTTATAGCTCTGTAGAAATACAGTATAGCTTTCTGCATTGTATTTAGTGAGAAACTCAAAATAATTGAGAGAACTATGAGTTGCTGCGTGCATGTTGTGTGTGTGTGTGTGTGTTGTGTGCTGCAAACTAATGAGCAGGCTGACAGATGGACAAGTTGTCAGAAGGGTTAAAGAGCACTTTGATTTTCCTTAATCTGTTGCTTACATCAGCAGCAGACTTGTCTAAATTGTTTATTAGAAATACTGGAACTGTTAATTTTCCTCGCTGCAGATATTCCCTCCATCTCTCAGCAGCTCAGTCCTGCTGCGAGCCTTTTTGACATCTCGCTTTTTCCTGACAGATTGTGTTGTTCTGAATTCTAATTGTCAGAGAGGAGGCAGTTTGTAATCTACAGACCTTACACCAACTGTGTCTGTTTACAATTGATGTCGCAGTGGAGGTGGGAAACAGGACTGGGAGCAGCAGTGATGTCCTGCTGGTGTACGCCCAGCAAGATGCACATCATACAAACATTTATCCTTTAATCGATGTAAAACACATTCGAAATGAATTTCAAGAACCTGCACTGATGCCATCTTATCTGTTGCTAAATGACGCTTTTCAATTTATTCATTCCAATTCACTACCGCCTTATATCAGATACAGTATTTTATGGCAGTAAGCTGGATCTGGCTGTGGTATTACATTCATACTCCACCTGATCATTTGCAACACTGACATAAAAATCAATTTTTATGCTAACAGTGTAATAACACCTCATGTTATGTGATATAAGCTTCCCAAAGGCTTCACCCTCAAATAACCTTGATAGGCTCCCCAGGCCTGAGCCCTTATCACTTAAAGAGCCCAGCTGGTGCTAGAACCATGGAACCTTTGTGACCATTGTTCTGTTGGCAAGGTGTTGGTCTTGTATATCTCAAAACAATGGGGTCTAGAAGTATTTTTGCTCATTTTTCCATGAATTCCATAAGGTACTTGAATCTAGCTCTCCTTTTTGTGTTTTTGTAAAACATCACAGGCTGCTGTTCACCATTTTTCCAGTAGTTGATAAGACTACCTGCCACTGACCTTAAACTGGAGAGAATATCAAGTTTCATCCATGTACTGCAAATTCAGCGTAGCATTACAACATCCTCTTAAATGCATTGCATAAGCAAGAAGCACTTTTCCATCTTTAGCTTTAATAACTGTCCAGTTGACTGTCTTTTCCAACTAAGCACTTCTTATTTTGGTTTTGTCCCCACTGTTCCTTTTTAGCCATTTGGCTTCTATATAACCTCTGTGTGCATCCATATGCAGACAAGGTTTTAGGGCTGAAGAGGTGAATTTTTATATTTATCTTCATTTATGTGCTTAAATACCTGCATAAAAGATGTATATGTGTTTGCAACCAGTTATACAGGAAAAGTATTTTGGAAGAATTGGCTCTTACTGAACACTTTTTTTGTATGAACCAGTTCTTACAGTATTCTTTATTGTTTAAAGAATGAAAGAACAGGTACTTACAAAACACTTATTTTTGTAAAACCTGTTTTTTACACATTAGCTACCGTTCTAAGCTCTGGTTCTTTAAAATATTTGTTTTACATTTGAGTTTTGTGTGCAGATAGAGGTGGAGGGGTGATCTCACGCCACTAAAGTCTATGCAGCAGCCATCCTTTCTTGTCATTAGAGTTTTGGCAACATGCAAGTCTTCTTTGACTCCCTTGTGAAACATTTCTTACAGGAGACAACACTCAGTGCTGCATTCTTTCACCTATCAGTGTGAACTACTGATGATGCTCCAGGCTTTGGTAAGGAAGCATCTGGATTGATCCTTTCTCTTCTCAACACAGCTTTCCTACTTGCACTGACCTCAGCTGAGAGTGTGAACAAGCTAGTGGGCCATGTGCCCTGTTGGTTTAGCCCCCGGTGCATGCAACTATGTGATGACCGCAGCAGGTCACTCTCAGAATAAACCCACAGTCACAGTATTTTATATCACCCACTCAAAGGATTGTATGTTGTGTAAAGCTGCCTTAGACAACATATGTTGATATTTGGCGCTTTATAAATAAAATTGACTTAACTTGATGTAACCATACCTGAAATACCTTTTGATGATCAGCTTAGCTCAATGTTTAGCTCATTGTGGATAGCCACTGGCTAAAAATCTTGCTAACTTAACGGGAAAGGTG
>JAPZDV010000010.1:8126272-8140224 GCA_029814665.1 Acanthurus lineatus | reverse complement strand
GAACAAGCTAGTGAGCCATGTGCCCTGTTGGTTTAGCCCCCGGTGCATGCAACTATGTGATGACCACAGCAGGTCACTCTCAGAATAAACCCAGAGTCACAGTATTTTATATCACCCACTCAAAGGTTTGTATGTTGTGTAAAGTTGCCTTAGATAACATATGTTGATATTTGACGCTTTATAAATAAAATTGACTTGACTTGATGTAACCATACCTGAAATACCTTTTGATGATCAGCTTAGCTCAATGTTTAGCTCATTGTAGATAGCCATTGGCTAAAAATCTTGCTAACTTAACAGGAAAGGTGAATGCTATAGCTGAATTCGTTCCTAACTTCACTACATGTCAGTTTATCCAAAGTCCAAATGACTCGTAACGGCTAATAATTAAAGTTCAAGTATGCTGTTTATCTCCAGGCTCTGTCAACTACTGCTAATATTGTACATTTACTATGAAATGTTGTATATGAAACATTATCTGTTGTGAACATGTATTGAAAAGTTATAAAAGTTGTTCTCATATTTAAACCCCTGCTCAAAGTTTGTACCTGGTAAACGCAGCACATGACTTCTCGAGGCAAACCTCAGAAATTGTAATAGTTTACAGGAGGTTTAGGGATTGTAAGTGTAGTATCAACTGTCTTTAAATACCCTGCATCACAGTCCTCCAGTCTTTTCCTCTGTCTGGTTGGTTTCGCCGTAGGCTGATAATTTCTGCGTTTCACCTTTGATGACAGAAAGGCAGCTGGAGGCAGCCGTTGCCAGCAAAGCCTGAGGTTAAAGCTCCCACACAAAGCTTCATTTTCCTCTGGGGACGCCACAAATATTTGCCTCACAAATTAAAAATTCATTTTAAAGTGCTGGTGCAAAAACTCTCAGAAGAAATTACTATTTCTGCCTGAGCTATAGTCTCTGGAAGAAGAGGAGGAGGCTATAGGATCAAGAGTTTCTATTTTTAGATATCAAAAGTGCCCTCTTGGACAGAATTTTTTTTTTAAATTCCATATGTAAACATAAATGACATAATTATGTTTTTCCTCTACTGAGTCCTCTCTGTTTCTTTAAACAGTTTCTTCTTAGCTGTTTTAGTGAATAATTGTCTTGATTTTCCCCCTCCAGAGCACATTTACCATCTCTACAAAAGGTGCATTGCATTAACATCCCATTATTGGTATTTGATTTATGCTTGGGCTACATTTACATTACAACTTTTGTCTTTTTTAACTAAAACAATAACCATCCAGAAAAGTGTTTTAGCACTACTTAAGATGTAATCTCTGTCCATGCTGATGTGCCTGAAGATGCACATACATGTACACCAGGCATGCATGAGTGAATGTAAGCAGAAAGGGGAGGGCTAGTTGTTTAGTAACAGGAAAGACCATGGTGAGAAAACAGCAATGGGGGAAAGGGGGAAACATTAGCAAAGACAAAAGGGTCAACAACACTTGTATTGTAGCTATGTATGTTGTATTAAGTGCCGGTTGTCAAGGCTCATTCTATACAGGCTTTTATCATCCAGTAAAGATACTCGTGACGTGGATGTGGTGCATCAGGGAGGACATGTTGGCTGTTTAGATTTAATCAGGAAGCAAACATGGTTTTGGGTTGGTTTGGTGTGGTTTCCAAAAGTCCTCATTTCTGCCCATTCAGACAGCAACACGGAGCTTTAGAAATAAAGCAAGGTCAGGAACTTATACGAAGGTCTCATTTTAAAGAGTTCTGAAAAGCTGTAGTAGAGTGAATGCCAGGCATACATTCTGCAAAAGTTTTGTATTTTAAAAAAGAAATGTCAAAGTGTGGACATAGTTAAAGAAATTTCCTTGTGTTAGTTTGACAACAGAATCAATTGTTTCTGTTTATGTCATTCGCAAGAGTAGCCAAATACCAGTAAATCCAAATGGCCCAGCTCATTTGTTTATTCAAAACAACTGCAATATGTATATATTTCCTGTATGCTAGCAAGCAATGGGGGGCAACAACTGTGTCTATGTGTATGTGTCTTAGCAGTCAGTTCAGCATTGGACTGAACTCTGCACTCACTAGAGTCTCTAGTTGTTTTTGTGTCACTCCTCTCTTCTTTTTTCTCCTCGCCTCTCCTCTCTGCACTCACAAAGTAAAGTACAATTCCCCTCCAGTAAGAAGCAAACATGCACAGTGAGACGAATGACAAACACCCCACAGTGGAGGTCTGCACCTCCACTGGTAGCTGCTGCAGGGGTGCAGAGGGGAAAATATATCTACTTTATAATCCCAGAAGTTTAAAAAAATAAACTCTCAGTGGCTCTGTTCCTCCTCTCTGCCTGACCCCTAAAAACAAAACCCAGCAAAACCCTGTGAAACGTGCAAGTTGATTATTTACATGAGTGATTGAAACTTGTTGCATTACTAGTGTAACACTAAATGATCCACCCATTATTGCATTAAGTTTGTACATAACCATGCTTAATTTGCAGAGTCTAAATTTTGGAACAACTGGCAACACTTTGTCTGATATTAGAAAAATATTTAATGAATTTAAATGTTTGTGCTGCAAGTAGCAGCGTTGTCCCATAACTCTGTGTGTTCATGGTTAGATTTAGATCCCCACCTAAAAAGTCAGTATCCTCCTCCCAGGTGATGGTGCACTGTAGTGCACACTGTAACAAATCCTCCTTCAGTAACGTCTCAGCAGCAGAAAGCCTGTACTGCTAACACCTCCCCACAATGCACCCACAGAGCTGTCAGCAACGGCTACCGCAGGGGGGAATAAAAGACGAAAATGATTCATGTGATGTTATTTTGTGCTCTCCTGTAAATCAGCCGGAACAAGTAAACAAATTTATGTTTCTTACACAACACAGAATGTGACAAGTGAGGAGAAAAATATGAACGAAAAATTTTATTTTATCCTCTTTGTCCTTCATGAGTTTTAAAGGGGGCTGATTTATGTGTTTGCTGTTGTTGAGGCCATGTGTGTGTGGATATATGATAAATATGTTGTGTGTGTGTTTTGTCAGCTACTGTACCAGACTGCAGGGCTAGCACTGCTCTGTTCTGGCCGCTCAACCCAAACTGGCAGACTCAACTGTGATTGATGGAGGTCAGAGTTCTGTGCAAATCAAAACAGACAGGACAGGACACACATGAACAATACACACACGCGCACATGCACACACACAGACACTGGGATAGCAGAATTACCCCCACGGCTGCACATCCACCATCCGCTCACATTCTCCAGCTCTATCCAGAAGTCTCAGCTGTCTATCCACTCCCAGTTCTCCCCTCTGCTATTTCATCAAACATCTTTTACAGTGCAGAGGCCCCCCCGGAGACTGGACCATGAAGCTGGCCGTCAAATTTAAATCTACAGTAAATGACCTGTCATCACCATTCAAGCCCAGAGCTGGAGGAAATGAAACACCATTCACTTATATTTCCATTTAATGCTCTCTTACACCAGTACTGACATGCTGATACTCACTGCCCCCCACTGACTCTGCTTAGAACTACATTACACCATGCTGACTGCTAAAGCAGACAAAAGGTATGCAGCATGATTTTTTTTTTTTCTTTTGGACAAAGACATTAAAGCATGTGTTGTTATATCTGTGTTGGCCCCAGGCATTTGTGTTGAGCCTGAAGCAGAATTAAATCCCCACATGACTCCTAACACAAATACTAGAAAACACAAGTTGCATTAAAAGTGTTTTAAAACTGAAACCAAAATTACAGGAACATTTGATAATCCTTAAACAATTCACTTGTTTTGAGGCCCCTGCGAGGCTGAAAGCAGCTGCTGTGCTAATGTCTGCTTATGATCAGCTAAGTGTAAAACATATGGTGATAAACACACAGAGAAGCTAGACAAGCTAAATCAAAGTGTTTTCCAAGTGAAACTTAAATAATGTTTCATGGTCAAAAATGAAATGAAAGTTATGGAAACTCATACTTATATAGATCAATTTAGCCAATTTCTCTCATGTATGTTTGATAGTAAAGGACAACTATTTCAGAAGTTGCATGTTGTGGTCAAAATGTGACATGTGGTATTTGCAAATTTAGAACTCCTTATTAACAGAGGGGACTTATGCATTATTTAAAATGTATAGTTTTATACCCTGTGGTAAGGCCAACAAGTGTATGTAAATGTGTTTGAGTGTGTGTGTTAGAAGCAGAAAAAGGGGGGAGGGGAGGGAGGTCGTAATTAGCAGTTACAGTAATTAGACTAAAGGTCGATGTTAACAAGACAGAGTATCTAATTTCTCACTAGATATGAATCTGCACACAGACCGCAGGCTGTGAGGACAGACACAGACACACCCACGCACACACCCACGCACACACACACACGCATGCAGAAAGACCTAGACACACCATTAGTTATATGTACACAAAAAAGCGAGCCGACATTTCCATTCTGAAGGTGAGGTGACCTCGCTCGTGACATTTTGCACTCGACGCTTAAACCTCCCTCTTCTTCTTCTCAGCCGCTGCATCTCATTAATGCTGATAGCTAATTAACACATGCAAGAATTACTAACCTTTTCCATTCCTCCTCCATACTACTAATGACCCCAGTGTGCTCCGCTACTTATCTTTATCCTTGCTATCCAAAGACACAAGTGAGTTTATTTCTGAGCCTGGAGCCAGAGTTAATGTGGCAGCACTTATGAATAGGGAGATGAATATAGTTGTGGTTCTGTTTATTGTCTAAAAGGGCACTGCCACCTACCAGGAGCCTTCATGAAGATTATATCTAGAGGTGAACAGCTCATCCATGTAGACTTACTGCCAGACAGTCCGATCATTTCCTTTATGTCTCTTATTTTTCACACAGATGATGTCAACTTTTGCACTAACCCCTGCATCTTATGCTTCAGCAGTCTCTCACAACAGCGCAGCGGGGCTAGAGGGTGCAAATCAAGAGTGTTTTTCAAACATCACGAAGAGAACTGCATCTGTTTCCTGTGATCGTGCAAGGTCTTTACCGCAGTTTAGAAACAAGGCACAGGTTTTTCAAGGACTGGCATGAATGTTTAACTTTCTGCCTTTGAAAAAGCTTGTAGGATGTGTATGGGGGCACTGAAAGCTCAACACAGTGTTTACATGCTTTGACAGCTCTTTTATTCTCACACACAGACACATAGAGAGGCAGGACAGTCACGCAGAAAAAGGAAAGGGAGATATATAGGGAACAATCCTTGCAGCCGCAACCCATCACTTTCTCAATTAACATTTCATTAGGGTAGATGGTAGTCTGTATCGACATTTCATTAGTAGAAGAGTCAGTATAGCACAATGTCAGTTATGCTAATAGCTTGGCAGGACTGGAGCCTTGCAGTCACACACCACAAACTAGAGAGTATGGCTAGGAGCTGGCCAGAGGCTCTAATGAAGTTGTCATTCCCCTTTTATTTGACCACATTAAGCTTCCGGTTGATTGAAACTATAGCCTACATTTTTTCCTTCCAGGAGAAACATATATTGTGAGGAAAAGAGAGTACTAAACATTCTTTGAGATTAGGGTTATATATATATATATAACATATATATATAATATATACACAAAACTATGCAGCGTGTAGTGGGTAACAACACTTATAACCTTTTTGCATAATGATATTTTACATCATCACTGATAAGTGAAGTGTTACGCAACCATACCTTTTTGCCTCCACAAAATGTGACAAAGTGCATCGTGGGATTGTCACTGAAAAACAGTGTACATGCCAGAGAAGCTATTTTTTTGTATTTGTGAGAGTTGTTTGGAGGTACTATACAGCACTGTGAAAAAAAAAATAGACTTTTGATAATCAAATAAAATGAGAGACATTACATAAATTGCACTGTACATTGTATGTATTGATTATTTGTACCTCATCCTTTGTGTATCTGCTGTTTGCTGTTTGCTAATCTGGTAGTGTGCAGTGGGGTTTTTTTAGAGCTTTTTCAATTACATTTGCAATTGTAATGGAAAACAGAGCTACTAGAGCAGTGAGAGTGAATTAAAGCAGTAAAGTTGTGCCTGTAAAACAACACAATGAGCTAAAAGATGCTAAAGGCTCTGTTGAGCTAAGTGATAATTCTCCATGGATCACAGGATGTTGTCACTTTACAAATAGTAATCCATCGTGGTAAAGTAAAATAATTCATTGTTTTTATGGAAATTTATCGACTGCAGTCTCTAATCAAAATAAATGAGCTCCATTAAAGAGGTTCTGAGAAAAGGAATAAACAGGTCTAGCAAGGGCTGGATGGTTCATATAACCTTCAACTATCAAAGTGCTCACCATTTACCACTTCAACTGAAACTAACTTGGTGTGAAAATACCGCTGATTGCTATATACAGACAGCAATATAAGAGTGCAGATTATCTGACTGACAAAATCAATGGTAACGATGCTTCTCTCAGTGACATCAGGATATCTGTCTGTGGAGAATAAGAGGCAGCAATTGCAATGGGACCAAGAAGGCATTTGAATTGAGGCAGGTGTAGATGAAAAATAATGGCTTGCAGGAGGGAAGGAACAAAAGTAGAAGGGGGTATGACCTTTAATCTCAGCACCTACAGGGCACGGATATTACCCAGCAGGCCCCTCACCGAACAGATCGATCCAGGTGCACAGCTCAGTCAATACTATCCCCTAATACAGTTCATACTAAACATTGGCTTTTTAATGAGATACCAGTGGCAATTTTTCACCTTACTTCTCCAGCTAAAGTGCCTATCATGTTTCATTTCATCGCCGTTTGGACCCCAGGCACCTCTGAACCCAGTGGCGGCTGCAAATTTTGAAGTTAACTTTTCAATCCATTTGCCGGTGTGAGGTATTTTAATGTGATGTCTTAAGGCCGTTAACATATTTCCTGAAAAAATTATGAATACCAAAGTCCCTTGAGGGTCCTGTGTGAATGTGTAAAAGCAATCATGTGCTGTGAGCTAAAGCTTATGTGAGCAGATATGTGTGTGTGTGTGTGTGTGTGTGTGTGTGTGTGCGCAGGATGGGTATACTCAAGGTAACTGCCATTGACCTTCTCTGTTAGTTGGAGTGTTTGTATTTCCTGTGTCTAAGACTATGACTCATAAGTTTATGAGCAGAAGGAACAAGTATGTCTGCACTTGCTTATGTGAACATGTTTTAAAGTTGTGTGACATCTGCTGCTCTGGAATCTGTCCATTGTTTGACAAAGTGGCAATCATCTGACAATAGCTCCCTCATGTGGTGAAAAAAGTTCCTCTGCTCCTACTCCTCTATTCTTATCTTCATGTCGTCTGATTTGTATTCTATCAGAGAGAGTTTTTTACCTTATCATGTATGTGTTAAAGTTGAACAGCTGAAATGAAAGCAGGAAACAAGCAGCATCTCACTGTGTAGTTGGCTTACTTTCACAAAATGTCAACATTTGTCTATACAACTGAAGGTTATTCAACCCAAAATGTCACATTTGCATTCTTTTGGAGAGTCCATTCCCCCGCAGCTCTCTGCTAAGATACATTCTTTTACCTTCAGGCTAAACATTTGAAGGGATAAGGCCTCACATCACAGCGAAAAAACCTCCGTCAACAGGCTTCAGTAGGCCATGGAATGAATTCTACACTAAAACCGTTCAGACTTTGTTTGCATGAAAAGCAAACCAAACCTGATGTCCCAACAAACAGAGGTGAGATTTATTTCCTGTTTGAATGAAAAGTCAGTGTTGTCCAGATTTTCTGCATTTCATGTGATGTCCCATTTCCAATAGTCTGCTAGCTATCTTAGCAAAAACATCGAAATGACATATGAGTGTCTACAATAATGCCAACAACAACAAGCTACAAAACCCTCTCCAACAAGTGTGTAGGCTGCCAAACAAATAACAGTTCATATGTCTTTAGGCAGGTTTGCTCTCTGACTTCCTGGATAAGCCTTGGAAGGAGTCCTTGAGGGGGGATGGAGGGAGCAGGACTTACTTCATTCTTCCTGGTACCTCCTGCCCTCTTGGCATGACCTGGATAAGGTCTGATCGGACTGCCCTGCCCTGGGAAAGGGGAAGCCATTAACGGTCCCGTGAGAAGGACACATTCAAATAGGAAACCATACAGAATAAACAGAGTGTGAGCGCACCGTCGCGTTCCCATGACCCAAAATGACTGGATATGTATGAATGCGTATGTGTATGGGTGTGTGTGTTCAGTGTCAGCCAGATAACCGGGAGTGTCGTGTGTTGACCGAGCCAACTCCCTGCATGAGTTTAGGCTACAGCTGGCACCTCCCAAAGACATAATCATGCATGAGATTTAGACTTTATTAAATGAAGGTAACCACACCCTCACAGCAGCAGGGCCAACATGGACTGTTTCCAGGTTTTTAAAGGAATTAATCTACAAAGATTATTGGCAATTTTAGCTTATTTAAACTGCTGTTGCTTTTAAGTTAAAAATTGTGAAAAACAAACAGAAAATTGAGAAGTGTTTTTCTCAGTACCTAAAAGCTGTTTTTCAGACACAGAAGTGGATGTCAAATTTAGGATTCATATTAAAGGTGATTAGAGAAATTTGAGCGCTTAAAACACAAAATGATCATTCTGAAAATTAATGGCTGCCTAAATGGGAACTAAAACTAAGAGTCATGTCTGCAACTAACCATTATTCTAATTCTAAATGAATCTGGCCACTATTTTCATTACTATTTAATTAAGTGTTTGGTCTGTATTGTCCATCACAATATCCCAGAGTTCACTGTTTAGATCAGACAAACAGTTTTGAACTAAAAAAATTCTCATGCTGTCACAAAAGAGAAAAACCAGCAATAACTCAAGGTAATTGTATATTGCAATAAATTAATTATTAAGATATTTGCCTTTTTTATAATTCTATTATTTTTTGTTGAACAAATGATTGATTAAGCAACTGATCCAGTGACTGTATGTGTTGTTTACAACATTCTTCTGGTCATGATCAAAGCTTTTCTCTCTTCCCCTTCAATCTGTCAGTTTTAGAAGGTTTGTAGTTTGTCAAATCTCTCCTCAGTTCCAGATGTGAGATCAGAGTATTATTCCTTGAAGTCAACAAATGACCACTGAGAGGCAGTAGAGTTCCAGCACACTGCCTATACAGTCCTGAATGCTGTATGTGTCTGGAGCCAGGCATTCTAAGCACATTCAATATTTCTTGATGTATTGCAGGCAAAACCATATTTAATCAAGCCCAAAATTCACACATCATACCATAGGCTGTAAACCAGCGCTGATATATCACCCTAATATTCCAAGTCCACAGTCACAGTACATAAACTGAACATTTATATCAAAAGAAAAACATGCACTTTGTCCAAATCTTACACCCGTGCTTTGATTTATGACCATAACTTGGAACAAAAACAGGTTGCTTTTCATTATTTCATGAAGATTTACTGTGTGAACAAGTTCAGCTTGAGGAGCTCAAGTGCAGTCATTTCGTTTGGTGATGAGCCAGGGCACTCAGCCGGAGGTTGCCAGCATCGTTTCACCCCGCTCCCTCTGCTCTTGAATGGGCGATCAGAGCGAGCCGTGCACTACACACAGGTCACATCCTCAGCTGGGTGACCTGAGTGTTGTATATATTATGTATACATAAGTAAATGTGTGGCCTGACAAAAGTGGTGGAGGGAGGAGGGGTGGGGGGTGCTGAGACCTAAGGGGTTGGGGGTTGTTCAAGGAGGCTTTGATTGTGCGATGACGAAGGCTGAGAGCAAAAAAAAAAAAAAAAAGACAAGGGTGGGTTTGGCCTGAAAGGATAGGTAATAAATAAAAATGAAACCCAAGAGAAAATGCAGTTAAACATGTTTCAGAAAAGAGAACTTTGCATTTGCTTTATTGTATGATTAATAAAGTATGTAAGAGGAATTTCTCTTTCACAATGGTTTTATTTTATTCCTGCCAGAGATCCAAATACAGCGTAGGCACAGACAGATTGATAGAGGGTTTACAGGCTCAGTGATGGATATAATAGCATGGTTATCTTTATGGGCCTGATGTTCATGCATGTGTGTCTGTGTGTGTGCATGTACTTATATTTCTGCCCGCCTGCTTGTTTGTCAGAGCTCCTTTATATGTGAGAGTGTGCATGCATGTATTGTGTGTATATGTCAAGGGGGATGGGGGTTGTCACTGAAAGCATGGTGCAGATTAAAAAGGGGGAGTGTGCAAAGGAGTAATGACAAGAAAGAGGGAGCCGAGGGTTCCCAAGGCAACCTGCTGCTCCCTGGCCCTTGCAAGCAGGCATGGGGGGCCCTGTCTCATCTTGTGTTGTGCCTGAGCACCTGCACACTGTTTGCACAGGCAACAGTGATTATTTTGATGATCTCTTGGCTTGCTAGAAGCCCACATCGCAGGCCATATCCACTGATCTAACATCTCCCTCATGTCATTCATTTATTCAGCTGGAAATGTGTTGAGGAAATGCCTTATACGCAGAGACAAAAAAAAGACCCAGCCCAGGAGAAGAGAAACAATCAGCAGACCCACACAGAGCCTGACGGTTGCAACATGCTTGGCGTAGCCTTAAGCGATGGATCCCAAGTGATGTGCTGCAGCCTAATTTCTATACTCTCATCAAAGTAGGGAATCTCAGAGGGGGTTTAGTTGGATGGATTTGAGTCGAGGATATATTGGATATGTTAGGTGATATGAAAGCATGGACAGCAATTGATGGGCCACAGATTACAAGTGGAGCAAAAAATCAAATGCTTTCATATCAGGGAACTGAATCATTTGCTGTGTGTTTCTGTGTTAGTTTAAAAGGGTAATAAAAGCACAAGTATCCCCAGCGTATCATATCAAACAATTTAAAAAAAACATAAAAAGTCCCAAAATAAAAAATAAGCTACGATGGCTACACTATTTTATTGAAGAAAAAGCAAAAATATATGCTCTTTGGATGGTTAAAAACTAATTAAGTTAGACTCGGACAAAGCATTTCCCATCTGTTAAGCCTTATGAAACACTATAAAGTTATGTAATAATGGCAATTACAAAATTGCCTTGGGCTGTTTTACAGCAGAACCAAACCAAAGAATTTGGTTCGATCTTCTCGCATTACTGGCTCTTGACCACTTGGGGCAGTAAAAACAAGTGAAACTCAGCAATGACAAATTAGAATGTTAAAAAAATGAAAGACATAACAACAAACTAATGCTGATTTATGCATTTACAATGAGCAACATTAGCATTTATGAATATAACACCAAAATTCAATCCTCTTTTAGCTCTGTTTTGCTCTCCACCAACTCCATAGAGGAGCTTTAGCTACTAAATGCTCAACTTTTGTTTGCCAGATAGTTGCTTAGCACTGTTGTACTAGGGATGAAGCATACAGTTAATTTTTTACAGATTTTTGCTCATGACAGAATCTTTTTGCTAAAAACTACTCTAATGAAACACAAAGTTACAAGCTCAAATTGGTACACTTAGATAAAAGATGCTAAAACTCTTCTTATTGACAAGAGAACTGCAGAGTCAGATGATAAAGATGTATGAGGACACTCTTTAACATACAAGTAACACTTTAATTCATTGATGTTATAGAAAATTTTATCATAGCAGCTTTAATTCAGGTACATTAGCCTGTTTGAAATAATCATGATTATTAGCTAAAACAATAACATGCTACCGTCTACACGCACACACAGTCACACACACTTTACCCCTCCTGAAGACCTCTGCATTTCCTGTTAGTCCCAATAATGCAAGAACAAGCAGCTCTACTTCCTGGTTCTCAGGCTGGCGAGGAAGGAACCTCAGTCTGGTCACACGGTGCTCACCGCTTCCACCTCACCTCCACCTCCCACCTCCCACCCCCCTCCACCTCTCTCTATTCTTCACACTTCTCTCTCTCTTTCAATTTCTATCTTTCATTCTCTTTCTTTTTCTTCTTATCATATTGAATTTTTTTTCTGTACTTCTCCTCACCTCTGTTTCCTTTCACCTCCCACACAGGCCAACACAGATTCACGCTGTGGAAAATAAAAAAAGGACGACTACCTCTTGCAGGAGAAGGCGCACACACAAACAAACAAACACACTGCCTTTTCTCACTGGAGGCAGGATATTCCCCAGATCGAAGGATATTTTTACATGTCACTGACATGGTTTGACAGTAAAAAACACAGCTTCTATATTTACAGGCTGTGTTTATCTCCTATGTGGAAAAAGGACGTGGAAGTTGTATTTAAAAGGACAGCAACAAGGAAGGAAGGACTAGAGCCAGATAATGAGAGGGAATAGAGATGGAGAGAAAGAAGTGGACACACACAGTGAATTTTCAGTTTGTTGTTGCACTCGAGTGCAGAGAAAGCTACCCACTGTACACCCTATCACTAAAAATTGGCCATTCAACACCCCAAATCTCTTTTATAAATCATTCATTCAGGCCTCCAGAGCACTATAAGGAAACTTGCTGATGCAGTTCCATTGCAAGTGCCGACAAAGTAGTGTGCTGTGCGGTTATGTGTCCCCATAGACATGTTATGGCATCATTGTCTGGCTGTGAGCGTCGCGCTCTTTGCTCGTGCTCCCCATGGCGTGTCCCATTAGTGGTCCCTAGCAGGTCACAACTCATTCCCGGCACGAGCCAAAATACTGCATTATTAATCAGCCTTGCTTGTTTACCCTGTGTGATCAACCTTCAAAGCAACCAGTATGATATGGCCACACACGTACACCCGGGCATCCACGCATTCATTCTGCATGTACACACACACACACCTTATTTACTCTCCACTGTAAAACCCTCAGGCCTGAAGCCCTATGGGAAAAAAAAAATTGGTGCTCTGGTTACGGGCAACAATGGTGGCATTTAATATGGGTCATGGTTACTAAGCAACCACAAGCCAAGTGGACTGGTGTTGGATTACTGATCGTTTCATAATTAATCACGGATTATGAATAATTGATTGAGAAGTGTTGGGTAATTTACAATCGTGTGTAAATGGGAGCCACTCCACTGCCTTACCCTCAGAGTGTGGGTGTGTGTGCATGCGCGTGTGTGTGTTTGCATGCAAATTATATGCATTTATGCACCCAGCTATCATCTCTAGTGCTGTGAATACTGAGTGATATTTATTTTTTTTTAAAAATGCAATTTTTCAAAGGTTTTTTGGGCAAATCTCTCTTAGTCTAAAAATAGGCTCATCATTGTGCCAGATATTCTTGATTTTTATTTTTCCCATTTCCTTATTTCTATTATTTTCAATGAAAACAAAATACTGAACTGATACCGTCACCTGCAGTTTGTGGTTTCAAATCAGAGTCCAAAAGACATGAGTCAGGAGGAAAAATCCACCCACTTTCTGTCTCTGTCTTTTTTTTTCTTCATATGATATGAAGTTATAACAGGACACTGTTGTTCTGGATGTTGGCATAGTAGCATCAACGATTGGCTGGTGATAGGGGTTTAGAGAAGTGTGTGTATTACTGTAACAGATAGAGGGGGAGTTAGAAAGAGAGGCAAAAGAAGAGAGGAGGATGTAGGTGAGAGGTAGATAAGCGGTGCGTAGGAGTTTGAGTGGGCCGAAGAGAGAGGGAGAGAGAGGGAGGGATGGAGCTGAAAGCAGATCTGGACAAAAGGACCAGCCAGGAGAGAAAACTGTCCTTTTTTTCCTTATTTCAAGCTGAATCTAAAATGAAAAACTAGTTCTTAAAAATCTGTGCTTATATCTGTGACCAGAGATTAAGATAGTTTAACCTCAACACGTCTTACAGTGGAAATACATTTTACAAACATGCACATTTTAGAGCTTAACAATTTATGTTCTTTCTATCATGGCATCAGTGATTGACCTCCCATAATTCACAGTTAGATGATTTTCTGAAGGTGACCAGTAGGGGTCGATGACCATCACATTGTCCTGCAACAGCCACTGTCCGAGACCAACCTATCTATCTATCTATCTATCTATCTATCTATCTATCTATCTATCTATCTATCTATCTATCTATCTATCTATCT
>JAPZDV010000010.1:7973819-8126068 GCA_029814665.1 Acanthurus lineatus | reverse complement strand
ATCTATCTATCTATCTATCTATCTATCTATCTATCTATCTATCTATCTATCTATCTATCTATCTATCTATCTATAAGTAGATGGATATATAGAAAGAAAGATAGATAAATAGAAAGATGTGAGAAAGCAAAAAAGAGAGAGGCATTGAAGAGAAAAAGAAGATGCACTAATGTGCAATTGAGCAATCTTCCGTGTTGTCCACCCTCCTCACACTACAATCGGTTACTATGGAAACAAACAGATATGTCAAAAATATGTTTTGACATTGGCATTATGGGTAAGGGAAATAATGCAACAAACACAAAGACAATGAAAAGAGAAGATGTGTAAACATTGTCACTGCTCTCATGCAGATTAAACTTAACTTCACCTGAGCAAAATCTTATGTATTTACTCTATTTAAAGGATTTAACATGAACTTAGACAATTCTGAAAAAAATCACTTGAAAAGTAACCATTTACATTTGAACTTTAAATTAGATTAAATACTATGGTCA
This sequence comes from Acanthurus lineatus, assembly GCA_029814665.1. NCBI lineage: Eukaryota > Metazoa > Chordata > Actinopteri > Acanthuriformes > Acanthuridae > Acanthurus > Acanthurus lineatus. Next base: position 8,125,571 of record JAPZDV010000010.1, on the reverse strand, counting down.
AATGCAAGACAGTTTCTGTTATTTTCAAAGAGGATGATATTGACATGACAGCTGTAAGCAAAAGAAGCTGTCAAACAGTGCAGCTGGTTATGCTGTTCGTGTCATGCCAGTGAGTTTTCACTACTCTTAATAACAAAATAAAACACCAAATAGTGTTTAAGAGTTTTTTCTGAAGATTAAACAGATTAACAGAAATTGAGAAAAGAGTGAGAGAAGGACAGAATGAAGGTGGGGATTGTGGAGTAAGTAAGAAGAGAAATGGACACCAGTTTGTGTGGTATGAGCGGGAGATGTATAAAAGAAGGGAGGGAGAAAAGAGTAACACTTGTCAGTTGAAAAAAGAAGCGGGAATGGAAAGAAAGGTGGATTACTGCGGTATCATTTTTCTACTTCAACCACCACCATTATATTTTCAAATCCTCCTCTCTCCTGGACTCACACAAACAAACATTCTTACACACTGAGCAATATATAAATAATGTAGTTATTGGATTGTCAAGTCTGAATTTCCAATTTCAAAAGTATTCTAATTCATATTTTTACTGGAATATCTCAGGGGCACAGGATTGACCCTTGAGGAACTCCACTGGATAGAAAAGCATAAGCAGACACTTTGTCAGCGATAAAAAAAGCAAATTACACCCATTTCATATACAAGAAGCAAACAATTTTGAGGACAATGAATCGAAAATTTGGAGTACCAGAAAAAATCACGCTCCTCTGCTGTGTCAGCCACAGCTATCCCTAACACAGATGCATAATAATGCAGATGGTTGAAGCTAAGAGTCCAGTTAGGGGGTTGTTTGTATCAAAAGCTGTGGAGCGGTGAAATGTGTGAGGTGCTGAGCACACAGAACGAGCTGTGGTGAGGCTACCAAGGGTCAAAGACATAAAATAGCCTGACAGCACCACAGATAAACTGCAGGCCACAGGTCCTGTCCACTTGTGTGTGTCTCGTGTGTGTTTGTTTATTAGCAAGGATTTGACTCCGGGCTAATGGGCTAATAGAGTATACAGTGTGGACAGACAATTCATCATCATGTGTGCTGCTCCAAATACAAAGGTTAAATAATCCTTCTGTACTGAAGAAGTGACACAGAGGGGTCACTAAGCTCTGAGTTTTACCAATGTTTCATTCTGGTTCCTGCTTTGTTGAGGCTGATAATTTTTTTATTTGTTATGAGAGAGTCCTACATAAAATCAGGAACAAGGATGACTCCACCTGGCGGTGTTTATTTCTAAGGGGAAGGCTAAAGACGTGTGTTTGTGTGTGTGTGTGTTTACAAGGACACTGACATCCTACATCCTGCAACCTCCATGCTCATCTGCTTTTACAACCTTTTAATTAGAACACTGCTATTACAGAGTGTGTGGCAATCTCTCTATCTGTTACTCACTCTCCTTATCTAACTTTGGCCAAGTTATCTTTCTCTTTCAATCTGTCTGCCTTTGAATCTGATGAAGATGGCTTTCTCTTTCATTTCTATGACCCGATTTTGCGTTGATTTCATTTTCATTCTCTCAGATCATCATATTTATCAAGAGTCACATACAGGCATGCATTCACAAAGGAACCCGTGACCTTGGCAGTCTGAAACCTTTCTTTTCTGTTTTTTTCTTTTTTCTTTTTTCTCTCTTTCTTTCCCACAGAAGTTGCAATATAACCACATGACTACTACAGGTTTACTGGAAAAGTCAGGAAGGATATACCTGAATAAACACGAACTGTGTGTAAATGTGTATTTTTGTGTGCATGCGTGCATGCGTGCATGTGTGTGTTTATGTGTGTGTATTTGTATGTGCTTGAGAGAGAGAGAATGGAGAGATTGTGTGGGTTGCATGTTCACATAACTCTCTTGGAAAAGGTTGTTGTCCTCTTTCATATTCGCATGTGTGTAATTTTGTGCGTGTGTGTCTGTGTGCTTGTGCATGTGAATACCCATACGGACAGTATGGATGTCTGTTGCTGCTTGCATGCATACCGTGTGTATAACAAGTTCAAAAGTAAGTTAGTGTGTGTGTGTATGTATGCCCAGGAGTGTCTGCTTGTGCGTGGGACAGGTTGTAATTTAGCAAAGGGACATGGGGGCTCATGAAGGGCCGGCACCCAAGGGAGCCATCAGGGCTGAACTCGCTGTTGCCGGAACGTGCCCTGGGAAGAGACCCGATGTCACTCAGATAAAAACAACACACACACCCTGTCAAACAGCAGGGAGGATGGATGGATGGAGAGAGGACAGGGGAGCGATAAAAAATACGGAAAAGAGAATAATGACCGCCAGAGTTTAATGGACAAAGAGAGAGAGACAGATGAAATGATTACAAAAAAAAGGAAACAGGACAAAGGCAGATAGGAAGAGAAGGAGAAAGGCAAATAAAAGGAGAAAAAGGCAAAGGCATGCAACCTATGCTCTCTTGGAAATAACATGTCATGATTTTGTAGAGAAAGGCAGGGATGGACACTGTCATGTTTTATAACAATACCTCACACTTAAACCCTGCTGCATTCCACAATGGGTGGCTAATGGCTGACAGATAATAGTTTAGAGGTGTGATTAAGCAGACATAAAAATAATGTTACTCTTCAAAGCCATAAATACAAGACCCCAGTTAAGTGTTCAATTTGTTATGAAGCTCTTAAAATCGGTCAGAGAAGAGAAAGCATGTCTTTTGTCACAAATGCAGCCCCTTCCTCAGAAGTGCTAGCACAGCAGCAGCAGCTTAAAATGTATAAAAAGCAGATAGCTGAGGTTGATAATGTGACAGCTCAAGTTGAGTCAATTTGCTGCTGTCACTCTCACACAGCTCTCTTTATTCACAATGAGCCTGAGCATAAATATAACAGCAACATCTGTGGAACATCCACCCTTTGTGCAGGACTGAAGAGATTTGTGAGATATTGAAAAGACCGAACAATTCAGGCCAGTGGATATTTTTGTTAGGAGCTGGTTGAGAAATAGTAATATATATAATTTTTGTGCAGTTATCTTTAGTGCGTAGACAGCAGGCTCTGATTTAGATGAAAACCAAGTGTTTTCTGCACTTCTGCTCTGCTTGAGTCTTTTCCCCCCACTGCGCCCCAATTACAGAGACTTCCTAATGGATATCCTCTTGTCTCTACTCTCTGATCCTCTGCTATACCTTTGGGATGAGGCCTTGTGTGTCTTCAAGTCTGTGTGTGTGTGTGCATGTTTTTGTGTAAGCTGCATTACTCGACTGTATGTATGCACTGTAACTGGATAAGACTGTTTTACAAGAGCATCTCCAGGGCTGTTTCATTACAGGTTGTACCAAATGACCTGGTGACATGTCTACACTGACTGATATTTGATGCTTTGCAATGTTTTGTCAAATGAGCCACGTCATGTGGACAGCAGGTCAGCCAAAACATGCAAATTAAAAGCACAACAAGAGCAATATACAGTGATTACACCATGCTTTGCTAATATATATTGTACTTCACAATCACACCATACTCTACCACTGTCTACTTAACCTCGACTTAATATACTGTAGTATCCTATACCATTTAAAACATTACTGTATACTTGAGTCTATTACACTATAATACACACTGCCTTACTTAACCTTATAATGCAAAACCTTCTGTATCAATGGTGCAAAAATGTTTGAGATGTATTTTTCAAATTATATATGTTATATTTATCACAACCGCCAACTGTTACTAACAACTCAGAACTCAACTTAAGAAAGTCCTCACAGAAAACATGCTGGTGTAAATGCATCAATACAGATTATCTTGACTTTTGTTTAGTAGGTCAGATTGTGCTTGGCTTTAGTATGCTAGCCTGTATCAGTATGTTTATGACAGAAAAATGAGAGGTTGTTCTTAAAAATAAATGCTTGATAGGTTTATATGAGTAACAGTGCAAATACAACAATGTGATTTTAGTTTGCCTTTTGATTAATGATAATGAAGCTGTTGTACTGGCAGATGACTGAACAAGTTGTCTTACTTCATTAAATTTCCTCATATTGAGTATTTTTAAGATTCAGGGATCTGAATTAAAGCCTGTGAGGTCCCTGCAAGGTAGACCTCCATCCAGTCACTGGTTTACACATTAGCAAACATCTGAGGTTTTGGAGTCACTGCAGCCTGTGACTCTTATGGTGTGACTTTGGGCAGTGATTTCCAGCTATCGCAGCAGTTTTTGGCTGCTCTGGAGTCACAGTAGGCTGAGGTTCCTCTGGAGTTACAGCAGGTTTTGGCTGCTCTGGTTCCACAGCATGCTGTGGCCTCGTGGTGACAACAGGCTGTGATTTGGGTTCCACCGTCAGTTCTGGTTCTGATGTCATAGCTGACTCTGTTCCAGATATTGTAACCAGTTCTGGTTTTGGAGTAACTCGAGGCTGTGTCTCCTCAGGTGCTATATAAAGCTGGGGCTTCTCAGTTGTTTCCTGAAAGGTTCTGAACAACGTTTTTCAAGACTGTGTTCTGTTTTTTATGTTTGAATTTGCTTTTTACAACAGGAACTTTGTCCTTCTTTGTTCCTGCTTACTGTTCTTTTTTAATGGCTCTCTTTGTTCTAATGACACAGTGCTTTTTTGTTTCTCTTCTTGCATTAAAGTGACCACAGCTTTGCTTTGGTGACTCATCAGAAAAAGAAAAGATTTTTTAAGAGTTTTTTAACTCTATCTGAACTGTTAAACTTTTAATTGACAGGACAAAACCAATCTGACATTTGGCTCTATTATGACAAAAAAAGGGCAATTTTACTGTATTTATTTACAGAAAATGACTAAGAACAAATCTTGACATTCTTTAGAGAAGTTTAGCAGATTTTCTTATATGAAATTACTGCACCTGCTTCCCATTAATAGACTATTTTTTGCAGAGAATTTCCACACCAGCTGTTGTATCTCAAGGGTGGCAGTGATTATTTCAAAATTTTAATTTGTTTTCAACCTCCATAGGAAAATATTTTTTGTTTTTTGTTTTTTTTTTGTATTTTTATTTTTTTGATGAATTAGTATGCTTCCATTTATGTGACGGGCTGTTGTTTTCAAGTTGATGCTCTTTACCTCTAAACTACTAAATCTCTGTCAGTGAGGAAAAAACACCCTGTTTCTGTTCAACTACGTATGCTGTGGGTTCCTGGAAAACTGTTCACAGCCTCTTCCTTTTCTCAGGGATCAAACAAGGAAAGGATATTTACTGCTTTGTTTGGTACTGGGACAGAGGATTGCGAGTAAGAAACCAGATAAAACATGCAGTAAGAAACAAAAAGATGTGTGGCAACAACCAAACAAATGACCTCTGCTCGACTTTCGCTTTAGTTGAGTCACAGGTTGGTCTAACCTTTACCCTTTATGTTGTTTTTACAGATTAATCCATATTTTTACTGACTTATAAGGCATGTTTCAGCCAATAACTTGAATCAGATTTCACCTCATCAATCACAATCCATTACTGGAACATCTTAAAACATATACCTATGGTAAGCCAGTTAGCCTATAAGCATACTTCAAACTCTTGGTGCCCTCATACCCAATATGGTATCTAACTATACTTTCACTGTAAAACACAATCAAAGCAACATACAATAAAAGAGATCTATTTTTGTATTTTTCCAAAATAGGAGCATATGGTTGGTAACTGTTTGATGAACGACTATCAGTTCAAACCACTGATAAAGCATCTAATAAAGTCCATTATGAGAAGCAGAAAGCAGCAGAAACAGTTGTTTTATGACTTGAGTGTGCAATTAACACACACCTGTGTGTTTTTCCAGGTAGCAATTAAAGTTGACTGAAAACTACAGTTGGGAAGGTCGCGCAATTTTATTTTATTATTATGAGAGACATGACAGGTGTTTCATTATGTCTGCATCACTTGTTGTTGTTTGACTAAACAAGTGACACCGACAAATAATAAAAAAGGAGACACAATTAGCTTTCTCAAACATCCATTATGATGTTCAGGATTAGGTGTTTTCCATGCTGTATTTCAGTTTACATTCAAATATTATCAGCCCTGAATGTAATTCTCAGCAGATTTACAATTTTAACACTGGAATAAATTAGTTGGGACTGATCCATTTTTTAAAAACACACAAAATTACACCTGAATTTAAAGAAGTAAAAGTTTTTACTGACTACAGTTTTAAGCCCATTTTTATGTTTTTTATGCTTCAAGTTTTCAGAAAACATGTAGTTTCCTTTGAAATGAGCAAAACTGGGATATTTAGGATGTCTTCATGATATCAACATACCTTTAAAACATATTTAACATCAGTGTGTTTCAGCATCAGCAGTTTATTTCTTACAAGGTTGTGACCCCCTCTCTGCCATGTCTTCCTGTAAGTTGTTGTGACAAGGTGAAAACAATATTTCCTGTGGAGTCACACAAAGAAGACACTTTAGCCCACTTCTGTTTTCTGTTTTTACCAACGTGTTAGCATGTGTTGTAAAAATAAAATGCAGCTGTTTTTAAAAACAAGCTGTATTATGCAGATGACTCATCCATCTTCTGTGCCAAACCAGTTTCAGCTTTAAAAATACCACGTATGTAGACATTTTGCATGTCACTGTTTAATGTTTTATCATTTACTGTTTTGTTTGTGTCTTTGTAACACTGCTTTTGTTTTGTAAGTAATTGGCTCTTGTGTGGTCTAAATGTTGGATAGCCACATGTTTTTTGTCTTACGAATCACATGACAATAGAATACAAAACAATTCCAGGCGAGAATTTGCTGACTTATTGTAAAGATTTACTGCAAGTGTTACATTTTATTGTGCATCACTTTCATAAACATTAAACCATTCTGCTGTCTGGTTAAAACATAATAGAAATAGCTAATGAAAAATAGCGAAGTCATTCTATCACCTTAAATTTACTATTTAATGTTGATTTATTTTTGTTTAGTCACCCTCCCTGTCTTTTTAGTGTGGCCTGTCCAGTCCTGCTCTGACAGCATTTAGGGGGTTTGGCAGTGGTGGCCACCTCCTCATTCAGATGTATGGTGGCTGTTTCAGTGATAGCTGTAGCTGTCTCAGTCCCAGGCCTGGGGCCCTGCTGCTATCTCTATCTCACAGTCAGTCCCTCTAAAATATTCTCCATATTCATTGAGCTGGACACATAATCATGTAGCTCTTTTGTATTTGTGTTGAGTTTATATGAGGGTGGAGGGTCCTGTGGAAACACATGATCTTCAATTGACTGCCAGCAAAAAAATGAAATATGTTTAAGGACATGTTTCTGACGAGCAATACATCATCCTTTCAATTAAATTCTTCAATAATAGTGCATCATAGGTTATGAAATTGGTTCACAATAAATGTTTATGTTCTCTTTACCCAAGGGATGTTGTCTATGGGGAAATGTAAAAGAAAACCATGAGTTGCCAGGCATAGCTAATATAACAGTTATGTCGTATAGAACATGCAGACATGCCTAAATTCTCCTAAAAAAAAAAATTCACCACAGAATTTCATCAAAACCACAGTGGGAGCTGGCTAGTCTGACAGGAACCAGAATAAGTAGCTCTGGGCCTTTTTGGCCCTCATGAGGCTTCATGATCCTGCAGGCCTGGATGACACAGGGATGTCGAACAGCCTCAGCACCCTGCTCCACTGAACCAAGTAATTCCCTGCCAGTTGGAAGCTTTCAGACCAACCCTGCTCCCTGGGAAGACGCTTTTCACAGCTACAACACCGACAAATCACTATTTTCATGGCTTGACTTCCTCTCCAGAGCCGGGGCTGTTGCCCCTATGGTATACTTAGGGAGAGGGTTAATTCACGGGTATCTTTTACCCAATGCTGTTAATAAAATTGGGACCTCTGACTTGGCAGGAAAAGACTCTATTTTGGGGAATAGGCATAGGACCAGATGGTCAAATGCCCACAATTGCTTTCCTCTGCAAATTAGGTTGGAGGAAATCAAGGCAGCTGCTGGTGAACCGTTTGGGATTAGGAGGATACTGGAAGTTGACACTATTTTGATTCAAAACATGATGGAGACAGCATTTTTTGTGAAAACTGCTGGAAAATTCAACTTAAGAAAATATAAAGAAAGAGCCTTGGAGGCTTGACATTACAGTATGTGATCCCTTCTAAAACTCTCACCATGTGCAATAACTCCTCTACATGACCACGGCAGCTTTGCAGACTAGCAGACACTCCTTAGGTATTATGCTCCTTCTTTGGATAATTCATTCTGCCTGTTTAGGTGAACATACCACAGAGAGCAAGTGTGGTATCTCCTTTCCTTTCCAGTGGTCTCCTGTTCTGTCCCTCCTCCCCCCTCCCTCGCAGTGCAGCAGCAAGCGGGGGCGCTCATGGCGATAGAACGGATCCTCCAGGTGATCGAGTTTTCTGCCAAAGCACCTTGAATAATTCAAACACGTGGTGGGCGAGCCTGCTCAAGTTTCGCGGTTGATTCAGATTACCATGTGTATACAAACAGATGGAAGCACGTACGTAAGCACACACACACCTGCACACACTCTCTTCTGTGTAAAGTACACACACACACAGGCAAACACACGAATACAAACATACTTCCCAGTTGGCTCTTGGCTGTGCAGCTTTGTGGGAGGCTATCTCACACCATTATCTGGCTGTATGGGCCAGTTCCCTCGCTCTCTATCTGATGCACAATCCACTGTAGCCTCAAAACAACTTAATCCCTCTGACTGGCACTTGTGCTGTGTTGTTGCTATGCCGGCTAGATGTCCTGCACCAGGGTACAGTTTCACACCATTGTATCCCACTCACTCCGGTAGTTATGTTTATCCTTTAGGGCATTATGGAAAGGCATTTTTCCTTGTGATTGACTAAGAGCACTTAACTGATGATTTAAACATACTTCCTTAATGCTCCGGACTCTCCAGATTTATGGTGCCATGCACAGGAACTTGGGGTCTTTTGTTTATCAATTTCAGTTCATGGCTCCAAAGGATGAAGCAAAGCCTTTGTATTTTTTTTAACCATGGCTGCATACCCATTGAGTGAAAAATAGCTTTATGCAGTTTAAATGTGTTAGGAGGTTTTTTCGTGTAGTGATTTTGCCACTGTTACTTTAAGATGTTTCTTTTCTCTGATGCACTAGTCTAAAGTTTAGCTTGCACTTGACCCTCAATCACAGGTTGTGGATGTCTCTAAATAATGAAGTTCTCTTCTCTGTTTTGTTATTTTTGGGGTGCCAAGAAGGTTAAACTCCCCACTGTTACACAAAAGGCACAAATTTGTGTGGAAACTTAGAAAATAACATATTTCTGTGAAGAAGAGATCTTTTGTCCTCTTTTTTTCCCTATCTTACTAATCACCTTGCAACTCCTGGGGGTTCATATATAATTTGAGGTAGTGAAGTGCCATTAAACACATCTCCTCTGCAATGTGATGTCATCAGTAGGGGTAGCATCATATTCAAGTTCCAATATCAAACTATGCAGTAAATGTAGTATAAAAAACATTTAAAGTAAAATGCCTACATTCCAAATGCTATGTAGTTAAAATTTCAAAAGTATTACTTCACATATGAAAAGGAAAAGTGATCATCAATAAAGATCTTTAGCATACAGTAAATTAATACTTTTTAAATATATGTGTATAATGAATTGTTGCACTATCTTCATGGACACTTTAACTTGTATTTGACAAATTTTAGCAACTTTATATATCCTGCTACTTTGTTTAATCTAAAAAAAATTTAGTCTGTTTTGCAAGTTGTTATTTGCTTAATTGAAAAAAGCTTAATCTGCAAAGTAACTACTGACTGGTGGTGCCAATGGTAGCTTATACCACGTATTACCTAATGCTGAGTTCTTATGTGTCTGTGCTCTTTACTGCAGGTCACCCTCTCTCCCTCCCCCTCCCTTTGTTATCTCTCTTAAACTAACACCATAAAAAATAAAGCAGAGATACAGGAAAAAACTTTTTTTTTAATTTCTAACATAGCATTTTAGATATATATGGGCACCCCCTCTTGCTGTGCCACATGCCAGTGTGACTGGCATCACCTCTCTGGACTGTGATACCCAGTGATGTCACACACCTGGCCAGCCTCTGCTGCCACCGTGACACCTGATCATGTTTGGCATGGCCTTGGTGCTGTTCATGGATGTTGGTACAAGTGTAATGTGACAGCTCATTCCTTTCACATGGCATCCGTCTGATGTCGTCCCCTGCACACGCCGATAGGCTTATACTACTCAGTTACAGCGTCTTCACTTGAAAGGACACAAGAAACACAGATCCATTTGGATCACTTCTGTCAACTGAGTTGGATGTGTTCACGTTGGAGAGACCAGATGTTCAACATATGAGCTGTTTAGAGGATGTTGCAAGTGGCTTGACATGTAATAATTTTATCACTATGAATCATGCAGTAAATGTCATGAAACAGGCAACATTGGCGTAGTAACAATACAGCCAGCTCACAGTTCAAAGTCCATTACACTTTGGATATTTCTAACAGAGCTCACAGAAAATAAATAATGAGCATATAATACAAAATTCCCCTTTTATTCCTCTTTAGGTCAAATGTTCCAGTATTGAGTTCTCAAATTCCAGACCCTCTTAAACAAGAAGTCCTGGAAGTGCTACGAAAAATGTCAGGTTTAAACATCCACAATAGCATGACAGCTAAGAAAACTTAATGAAAACTACAGAACACTCAGGCATCATTAACTGAATGTTGTGTTAGCATGTAGCATTATCTTGCAGAGGCCCTGCTTGTGACCTAATAAGACCTTTATACAACTCTCCTCCAGCTCCCACTGCAAAATGAGTAAGTCTGAGGACGTCAGGCCACGTTTTTTACTTAAGTCTGGTTTGAATATCCAATCCTGTCAGCTCCCACAGCCCTTTAAAATCATTTAGTACAAACACCTACTGCCATCTCAAGAATGAAACATGAAAAATCAGTCAAATCTGTCGCTATGTCTGTGGCCCTCCACCGTTTTTAACATCATGAGAGGGGAAAAAAAGGCCTTATACAAACTAACAGCAAATGTTTGAATTTGGCTGAAGAAAAAATGTAAATCATTTGAGCTGACGACAAACTCTAGTTAAAATGTCTAACAAACAGATTTGAGATCTCTGGACTTTTTTTTTTTAAAATTGTTAACATTTTCAGGCTTCAGTTGAGATCTTGGACAGCATACAGTCTTAATAAATAACCATAATGCACCCACACCCAAAAACGAGTACTAACTGGTTAGATTTAGTTACTGTTTCATAGTACATACATAAAACATGCTGGCAAATTTTATTTTCCAGACCTGTGTACACTCCATGCTGTCACGCAGACAGGGTGACAGAGCGGAGCCGTTTACACCTGGTAAGGAAACAACCGTTGGCTTGAATGTTGCGATGGGCATGGGAGAGCCTCTGGGCTTCCACCACCTGCTCCATTTCTCACATTCTTTCACACCTTAGGGGACATATCTCATCCGGTCCACAACCCAATTACTCCACAACACGTTTAACAGCCATCAAACGCTGCACAGCGGGGGTGCAAGGGAGCCGCATGGAGCCAGGCTGTTGCCATGGCCACTGTCACTCAGCAGATTTCCAAGGATGGAAAGAGATACAGAGAGCCCCGTGATTGGTTGTTGTATTATTTTGACCAACGGAGACAGGAGCAGTGCTAACAACAATCACAGACACTGTTGTTATGCAACTGAACAATTAGAATATGCACAATTGTGAACACTGGCCGCTCTCACTTGTTAAGCATGTCAGCAAAAGTGGTTGTAGAAAATTTGCCGAATGTCTACCTCATTTGCATATCAGATAAACCATGAAGTAACACCATGTGCTCCCTCATATGATCTGTGAAAGTATAAGCAATGCCACCAAGAGGGAGAATTTCTACATTAAAAAAAAATGCAGTTAAAAAAAAAGATTTTATCTATGATGGAAGAAGATTTACATACTATGTAATACAGAATTTTGTTGTTTTTAAGAAGGACAAAAAATATAGAAAAAAAAACTATTAACTCTGTAGATAATTTTCTGGTTTACTGATATCACAAGGGTGGCCACTTCCTGGTAATTTTAAAGGAAAAAACACTCAAGTTTCACTCAGAAGCTCAGATAGGGATACAGGTGAAACAGACATGCAGAGACACAGAGGGAGACGGAGAGAAAAAGCTCTCGATAAAAACACAATGAGGTTTTTCCACCTGACCAATAATCAGACACGTATGTCAAAGGCAGCTGATAAGATACTGCATGTACTTGTCTCAGCCAAACCACAGTCTTTTACCAGAGAAAAACATTAAAGTGTACCACGCTGATAAGACTGCAAGAAAAGCTTTGCAATGCACACAGATGATACATTTAAATTATTATTTAAAATCAAATTTCAAACCTAATGTAAAAGATGTAGAGAAAATAATATTCTAATTTTGAAGCTTCCAAAAATTTGTGTTGCCAAGAGCATTTACAGTTTTTTTTTCTCTTGGATTACAACAATCCCAGTGATCTGAACAAACATTGGATTGTGTCTGTGATTATGTTTGTTCATGTTTAGAAATTGCATGTTTCATCGGTGATTAGCATCAGATTTTTGGCGCACACGAAACTTAAAAAATGAAAAAAAAACCTCTAACCTTTTATAGTTTAGGAGTAATGTGATTTGCAATATCCTGTATTTACAATATCCCCTTGTTTAATTTGGCTACACTTAGAGCTGTTGCATAAAAGAAAAATAAAAGCAAAAGTATTGAAAGTAATAAGAAAATGACAGATCATGTTTGGATCCAGTTGGTTATATTGATCAAATCCTGTGGAGGTGTGGACGTAGTTCCTGTGCTGTAGTGATGAAGTCATGTCCTCCTTCTTGCTTCTGTTTGCTCATGGTGACAACATCCACAACAGGAACAGGACCTGACTAACAGTCTCATTTCCCCCCAGCTCTGTTTCCTCTGACTAAACGCCTTTGGATCATGAGATCAAGACACCCGAGGACACACATAGACCCCCCCCACTCCACCCCCCACCCCCCAAACAAATACACATGCCAACTCTTCCAGCAACCTGCATTTGTATTGGCCTCCATCTGAGCTTGAAAGAAACAGCTCAGATGGTCAGAAATAAATGTCACAGTCAGTCATTTTTCTATCAGGGGACTTTTTGGGCATCAAAGCAAGGGAAACGCAGCGCCGCTCAATCATCATGGAGTGCTGCAGGGCAGCGCCACAAACACTGCTGAGGCCAGATACCAGACCAAAACTAATGTGGAACGGAACCCGCCTGGGTCTTTTAACCATCGGACTCAGAGATACTGTACAAGGGGTGGGGGGGTAAGGGAGGGGGCACTAATGGGGACCAGAGGTCTGCGGTCTACGTGATGCTGGCCAGAGAGACCAGACGGCCGATGACTGATCTGGAGGGAGGAGGGAGCTGTTGGCGGGGGGGTCATTAAGGAGCTACTCTGGCTCTAATCATAGAATAACACTCTTTCTTTTATCTACCTTCAGCTCCATCTCACCATGAGAAAAACCCAGAGAGTGAAATCCAAGCCCTGGTACAGCAGCGAGGCGGGGTTCGCCGATGAGTCTCAGTGAGAAAACATCTGCAAACCATCCACTTGGAATGAGTCTCAAAATAAGTGGAGCCTGCCCAAAAGGAGGAGGATTAATTGGATTATTTCGAGGAGAAGTTGCTTGCTGAATTCACTAAATGAATCATTATTTATATTGTGCAAGAAAGGAATGGCTGCAACATATCATCTAATAAAGTAAATCCCGTCCTGCTTGCCAGAAGTATGTATTAAGTCACTTTGACATTGAGTAAAAGTTTGGCTTCAAGTGTAGAAACTCACTTAAAAAACTACTGAAATCTTGTGCTATCTGTAGTTCAAGAGGAGCTCCTAACACAGGTCTTTGTGTCATCCCTTTCTGTTGCAGCTTTATGTATTAGCAACTACAGTAAGCATACAATGAGATCTTACACTCTGATCTGGTCTGAAAGAAACATAGGATGCGTGAATTGGCTCATTCAGATAATTTGCTTTGACATTTTCATTCCTGAATGGTGAGCAGATCCTCTGCAGATCTCGAACTGATTACATAGGCCCGAGGAGGGAGCGAGGAGGGCATTAGTTAAGAAAACAGAGGCGAGGGGCCGAGAGCGACAGGGGGTTCGGCTTATCGGCGCTGTGAGCTGGGTCAGCCTTAATTCATTGTGAATTAGCCGAGTCGTGTGTGCTGAAATAATCACCCCCTTGTTTATTTGCTCAGGCCCTGGCACAAGCCGTTATCTCACTGGCTAGCAGTCGCACCTCCTCCCCGCGCTGCCTCCCTCTGCTGTCTGTCCGTCTTTGAGACTCAGTCTGAAGGAGGAACAAAAAAAAAAAAAAAACACTGATTTTACCAGGAAAACACAGGACGGAGGGTCACTGGAACCTGTCTTACAAAATCACCACTTGTTTTATGTAAGCTCTGGTGCTCAATCAGCGGCGAGAGAACATGATTGGGCTGGGTAACTGACAAGCCCTACAGGGAAAACCTGCCTGTCAAACAAGTGTTTTTCATAGCCTCAAAATACATGAACTCCCCACAGAAAGTCACACCTCAGACTACATTACTTGGCCTCAGCATGACAGGCAGAAATGGCCGTGGTTGATATGAAGTAATTATTCAGCATGTGAAGTGACAGCATGTAAACTGCAGTGAATCATTCGTTGGCAACGCATTAGCGGAACTGTTACACACCATGAAAAAACTATTTGTAGCGATCTATAGAGTCAGTCATGCCACTTTCAAGGCAAAGCCCTCAATCATCTATGACAAATTTTCATCAGAAATCACTCCTGATTGTCTGCATCTGAGAGGAAACCATGAAATTGTACGCAGCATGCCTCATTAATTTGCAGATGTGCTGACTGATTCATTTATAGGACTGTGTAAATATCCCAGAGACTCAACTGAGCAGATTACAGGGACAATCCAGACATCAGTGCTCCGGTTAATTATGGTAATCACTCAGTGGAAGAAATTGGACATGTGTTACACATTTAATGAAATAAAGAAGCAGTAAAATATTTTGTGAATTATAAATAAATGAAAAAGGGTGAATGTCCTTTCATAATATTTATACAGTGTATTACATGTAATAAGGAACCAAATCCTTCTGAATCTCCTCAAATCTGAATCAAGCAGCTTTTAAGAGACGTTTTGATTTCTCACCTCTGGCCCCATGAACTTTCAGTTTGCATGCATATCGCATTGGCACAGAGTCTCCATTTTGATTTCCATTGTGGCCAAGTCTGTCATTAAGAGTGCACGAACAATGGCTCGAATGAGTGGTGCCACACTAAACAGCTCCCCTGTGAATCCAAGCACAACAGTTCCACATCGCGGGAACAGGAGCGTGAGCGACTACGCCGCATTCGCGCTCACGCTGCAAATCATATAATGACATTATTGTGACCACTGAAAACTCATTCCCACACAATAGCGTTAAATCACACCGTAACGGAAAATGGTGGGTGTACTGCAAAGATGATAAGTAAGAAAGCAGCCTGTGTCTTTTTTGGCCGTCTGTGCCCTCACAGTGACCTCTCCGTGGCGTACGGGGATAGGACAGATTGTGCTATTGTATCTGGAGTGCCAAATGTTGTCTGCCAGTTGCTCAACAAAGAGTACAAAACAATTTGGGGGCACTCCTTAGAATATGCGCAGTGAGATCCATGAAGACATTTATTGGCAAGGCCATGTTTATTTAACTGGCACAGTGGGCGGAGCTCAATGATAGAAGACATTTAAACATTGCAGCATAACTTGGATGCTTGGAGTTTCCAAGTTCTCTGTTTCATTACCTCTTTCTGTACCCTCTTTCACAGGCTTTCAACAAAGTTCTCCTCTGCCAAAACTCCATCTACCCTGCTGTTCCTACTTTGGCCAGCATCACTGGCATGTTATAGCAGATTCAAGTTAAGTGGAAACTCTGCTTCTGTTCAGACTTTTGTTTGAGAAGAACTCATTAAAAGATCAGATGACATTTATGGTGATGTGCTAATTTACTTTCTTCTTAAGAAATAGAGCAAGCAATTAATTACAGTCTCATTTCTGTTCACTGAATATACAGGTTAGCTTAGCCTAGCACGATGACTGGAAACAACTAACCTAGCTTTTTAATGCTAATTAGCGCGTTATGTGTTGTTTGTTTAATCTTGCATGCAGCATGTTCGTGATATGGATGATCTATGAAAAATATGCTTGGTCAGCAGAACTACGGGAGCTGATCAGCTAATTACTTTGATTGCATACGGCTGATATTTAATTTGTTGACGTGTAAATTTGCACACCGCAGCACAAGCTGCACTCTTCAGTCAGGATCTCACAGGTGAGCCCTTGGGGCAGGACTCAGCAGTCTACAGGCAGAGATCTGTTTCTGCTGTCTATGCAGCACGTACATGGAGACATTTATTGCAATGTGACATGAGGAATAATGTGTTTGGATAATGTTGTATAGACTGTAAAACTAAATTACTGAAGGAAATATTTTGACTCTTAGGACATATGCTTGTTCTGCTGTCATGCCAAGCGTTCCATGAGAAGACTGATACCGAGTTTAACTGAAGCTATATATGAACCCACAGCCAGTTAGCTTAGCTTTGCATACAGGCTGTAAAGGGGAAAAAGCTTACCTGATTCTGTGCGAAGATAATAAAATGTATCATACAGCGCATTTAAAGCTTAAAAATTTTTAATTTGTTCAAAAAACAGAATGTGGAAGACATGTTGTGATTTTAGCTTATCTTTGCTTTTCTGGGGATAGGCGAATTTTTTTAGTTTTGGACAAAAACTGACTGGCCCTCCTCTTCTTTACAGGATTCATGCTAGGCTAACAGTCTGCTGGCTGTAGTTTAAGTGTATCGTACAAACATGATCATGGTATCAATCCCTAATTTAAGTCTGCCAGAAACTGAAAAAGTGTTTGTCCAAAATTTCAAACAATTTCTTTGAATCTCAACATCTCTGAGAGGTTCAGCTGCACCACAAACAGACCAGTGCATGAGTCAGTATTTTGCAAACACTTTGTTGTGATTGTTTTCCACTGCAGGAACAGGTGTAGACATTGTGATGCGGCACTAATACCATGAAAAAGAGTTAAGCCCGAACAAGAGCTAAACTCCTGTTGTTCTCACCTGTCAGCACACCACAAACACACCACTGCATGAACCAGCTTTTCCACTCAATTACACTCAGTTGCCTTGTAGTGGCTGCAACTGCCAGCAACCAATTTAATGGACCACTACTCTGTATGTTGGCATACACGCAACTTGAGCCTCATCTCTTTGTTGGGAGCTTTATGGCACCATTTTAACCACAAGCAGTGAAACATCCAAGTTAGGAGATCAATTTTTAAAAATTCAGGTGCAGATTTGCTTTTAATTTCAAACTTTAAAAGTGTTAAATGTTTAAATCATAACTACAAGAGCATTTTGTTTAAGAGATTTCATGCCACCTGTCTCCACACCACAAAACTACTGTCACTGCTACTGAAGACTGTAACCACTCCGTAAACACAAAAGGATTATCCTGCTTGTTTGTAATCTCAGCCCCCAAGTGTGTCCTTGCATATGTGAATGAATTACCACCACATCACAATAAAAGGATAAAATACAGTTTAGGGGCTCTAGCTTTGTAGTGACACATATAGAGTTAAAGACTGTGGTTCACATAACCAAGGGAACAGAAAGCTTTTGACACATTTTACCAAATCATTATAATGCAGTAGTTAAAATAAGAAAGAGAGGCGTGAAATTAGAAGAATTTGCTAACATCCCGTTAACTTGCTAACAGTCAGACAAAAGTACTTGAAGTGGGCACTCACTGGTAAAGTACCAGCACTTCTACATTTTACTGGCACTCTGTTACTGTTTCCTGCACACCAGCACTTCTCACAAGCTTCCAGTGCTCTTTTCCGCCCTCCCCACCTGGTGTAGTTTTCAATTAGAAGGCTTCCTTTTAGCTGAATTGCCAGTTTCAATAATCTAACTACATGTAAAATAAAAATAAAGCTTCCTGGTTACCATATGGTGATGATGTTTGGTCAGGTTTTTTGAGTGGCAGTGCATTTTACAATTGCCAGATTGCAAGCAACTTCTTCTCTTTCACTCAGTGGACTGAACACATTGCACAAAGGAGCAGAACAATTCATTTATGTGTTACAATGAGTACTTTTTAACCTGTGGAGGGAGATTCTCAAAGTTTAAAAAAATGCAATGATAACATCAGGGTAATTTTAGATACATTTTAGAGCACTGAGTTTCAATAAATTGATATCATTATAAAAATGGCAGAATCCAGCATTTTGCCAGCTGGACCCATAAAGGTAACTACGTCAGGTTAGACTCATAAAAGTTACTATATGTCAGGTTATCATGGCCACTCCTGCATTTATTCTGACATTTTTTTTTAAACTGTAAGATGCAAGTGACTGCAAGTAGAGTTTATTCCCAAACTCCTCCTTTAATATACTTCAGGTAAAGCATAATGTGTGCAACATACATTTCCACTGAAATGTATGTTTTAAACATTTTACCAGACCCTTTCTAAATAGTACCATGGGAAAAAAAGCTTTTACCTTTTTGAAAACATTAATGGGGGTATTTTGACCTTAATTAGAGAGAAAAGAGACCTTTATCTGGATTTTAACCTGGGAAGTTGTTCAAACATGGTAGAAATCTCAGACCTACAGGTCATCACAGTGACTATTTATTAAATGATATTATTAGCTATTAATATCCATTTCAGACCGGTGGATAATTCCTCATTTCTGATTAACTCAAAGTAGGATAAATTACAGGAAAATTCCAGGCTGCTGTTACTAATTATGAGATGAAGAAACTTTTTGTCAGACATGTGTTTTCAGTCTTTCTTAAGTCAAACACTGATTAACGAATTCTTGAATCTGTTTGTAAGATTAGATCAAGAGCAATAGGAACAGAACTAAGCTGTGTAACACCATTCACTGCTCTGGCTGGGCTTGTCATCATATCTTTTGTTGAACCTATTACTTACTTACATACACTGATAAGCCTTTTGTCAAATATTTCCAGTGAAACATCACTTACTTTATATTAAATCACCTTTTATATCAATAAAAGGGGCCTCTGTAGCTTCCTGCCAGGTCTCTACTCTCCCATGCAAAGCTAAATGGGAACAATGTGAGTGTCCAGTTGATGATAGCTGCTGCTTTTTGGCCAGAGAAAGACGCCCAAATTGTATTCTGACCTTCTCACCCGAGAAGCTCGGTCGAATACACACATTTGCAGTGACAAACAGAGCTTAGATACAGACGTCACAGACATCTTTCTCAACAGACACACATATACACTGTATCCCACCCCAAAAAGGAAATTACATGACGCTATCGACAAATGCATCGGCCCAGGAGAGTAACTTTATTAAACTTTAAAAGACTTGTGTGCAAATTTTAATAACTTGAACTATACCCACAGTAATCCCTCCTTCCAGCAAATGGAACATTTCAAGCATGACTCCTTTTACTCAGCGGCCTGCTTTCGGTCATGGCTTGTTTGCAGCAGGATGCTGTCATCAAAAACTTCATCCTTATATTGGACACAGGTGAGAGTACACACAATGTCACCAAATACACTCTTTATCATTCCCCCAACAAAAGCACACAGCTGGCTTCACTGGCCCACTGCATCAACACAGTGTGTCACAAACAGTTAGAGCTGAACCTTTAAAATGCTTCCTGTGTGTTAGCCGGCATCTGTTTTCTATTTACCCGCTTCTAAAAAAACGCCCGACCATGAGTAAGAAAAGTACCTGAGAAACAAGGGGATCACACTGAGCAAGCAGTTACAAAGAAATGGAAGTGTGTGCTGATCCCACTGGTTTTCCAAGATGCTTTAAGTGTTGCTAATTTTCCTGGTTTATAACCAAGAAAAAAAACATTTGGAGGCCTGTTTTATGCATAAAAAAGTACAAACACTTTGTGAGAATCTGTTTAGGCAGACTGAAGGTCAAAGAAGATGCATGAGAGTTGACAACCCTGCGTGTGATTCTCGTCCGACGCTTCCTCAGTCTCTACTAAGACTGATTGACCTCTTGGGGCTTTTTAGACGCAAACAAGCTTGTTATTTAAGATGGCTTTTGATGCCTGAGTTGCTGCATCTCTTATTTGGCCAGCTTGCTTAACAGGCGATGAGAGCTGAACCGCTTGCCGGTGAATCACATTACAGCTGAGCAGTTCACTCAGGTCAGGTTCAGGTTAAACCTCAAACACTGCAGCACTCAAGTTGGTGCATTTTATTTTTAGGCTCCGAAACACAAAAAGAAGACTTTTCTTAATGTATGACCCTTGAACCTAACACAAACATATCTCCCTACTTCCCCCCAAAAATTAGCCACTGATCTTAAAGAAAGTGGCCTCATCCACCGGAGATTATTGACCTGTGCTGTAACATTTAAACAGCTTTAAAAGGCTTATGATTTCCAGACGACAGCTTCAGTCTGTAGGATCAAACAATGCTGTGTGTCTAGCTCTATAAGTCACCTAAACTAAGACTTCCATGTGTGAGTTCCCACTCTTTTACAATGTAAAGAGCTTCAAGGGGCTGGAAAAGCGCTATATTAATCCACTCTGTTATTGTCTGCACATGTCGGCACCATTGTGTCTCCCTGCACTTATTCTGCTCTACCACATTTCTAGACTAATGGCTCAAACAGATGCAGAGCCACCTGAAGTACAGAAGGTGTTCAGCTGTGCTACCATACTGTAAGACTCAGAAAAGCAAATTAACCTGAGAGGAAATGAGCTCAGATTTCCTCAAGAACTCCAACCTTACTGTAAAGAGACTGGAAGTGCAATAAGAAGGTGTCTCAGGGACAGATTTCATGGTGTGTGTATGTTGTGGAGATTTTAATCCACCTCACAGAGTTGCTGAGAATGCAAAAAAAGCTGAAACTAAATCATCTGTGCTGTAGCCAAGTGTTTGCCAAATAACGCTGAACCCTCAGTTTGGCTGAGGAGTTGCATCTCGGCTATTCAATGAAGCAGAACGTTTACACGCCTCATCCTCTTCACATCCTCCCCTCCTTTTTTTTTTTGTCTTGCAGGTGCCTGCCAGTGTTTTCACTTTCTGAGAATGAACAGAGCGGATTCTCTGCAGCCTCGAGCTGTATTTACAATAAAATAGTGGAAAAATAAACTCTGCTTTGACCTGTCATCTTGTCATCATCGTCAACAGGTTGAACCTTTCTACTCCTTTCTACGCACACAGACACATCCACACACAGTAATATCAAGAAATGGCAATACTGTACACATAAAAACACACACACACAGAAATGGCTGCTTTTCAAGGGCACCTAAAGATCATTTTTGTTTTCACTCTGTTTTTATGTTTTATTCTCATTGTGCAGTGGTCTGTATGTTACACAGGCATGGTGTCAGGAAGATAAGAACAACAATGAAGGAGGGAACACAAGTGGCAGAAAACAGTTTATGAGAGCGTTTTTGAAAATGCGCATGCGATAAGGCACAATGTAAACTATTTGGACCATTTTTTAACAAACATGCATCCGTACCGCAATGTCAACTGATGGCAGCTGGGCTTCGCTCAAAAGGCAACACACACTGCATCTTTGAAGAACGGTGGTGAATAAGTGTATACTGTAAACACAGCTAACAGTTTCTACACCACTGATAAAAAAAAAGTAGCCCCTAAAAATAATAACGGATATTTGAGCCAAATCCCACTCTAAAGTTCTGGGCAGCTGTTTTGGCCTTAAAGGAAATTCCTTTGACAGTTCTTTCTTTTAGCCTGTGAATTTTGGGGATAGTAATTATAACTAAAAAGGCTATTAAGTGGATGGTTCAGCTGCTCTAAAGCCATCTAGTCCACCAAACTTAGGGTCAAGACCCAAAATGGGTTGCAGACCCGTTTTTATTGGCTTGTCGATTAACAGAATAGAATGCTCAACGATGCCAATATCTGACTTCATTTCCTAATCAAAGAGGAAAATAATAAGACTTTATACTTATTTGGTCTGTTCAGCTTAGATGCTATTTACATCATTTTTTTTTTTACATTTGGGTCCCAGGGAGACACCAAATTTTCTCTTTTGGGTCACATACTGAAAAAGATTAGTAACTCCTGCTCACATTGTATATCACTTGCTTGTGATTGCATTCATTGCCGGTCAGGCAGGAAAAAGGACAATTACAAAATCGAATAAATAATGGATAGAGAGATTTTGATGTCACCAGCTAGTTTGTGGACTGCTGTTTTTAAGCAGCGGGTTTGGCATAACGGCTGTCACCATGTTGGTTTTTTAGAGTCAGATGTGACCACATTTGGCTAAGAGAGCGAAGCTGCGGAGGGCACATATTGGAGATTTATGAGGACTGACTCGCTTTTGGAGCCAGCCTCAACTGGTTTTTCGAGGAACTGCAGTTTTTCAGCACTTCTGCATTGGCTTCATTTTGCAGCATGGTTCAACCTCTCTGCCCCCTTAAAACGCATCCAAAGTATGATTTAGATTACATGTGACTGTGGATTTCCAAAAAACAGAAGGCTTTTTTTCCTTCTCTCTTCTCTCCATCGAATGAGCAGTCTGTATTTTGAAGGTTCCTCCCTTGCTGCTCTTTTGGCCTGCTATGTTTTTCTCTCCCCTCCACTCAAAATCCAGATCCAGACAATCACCAGGCGAGCTGTCATTCTTCCAGCCTCTGGAATGTCTGAAAACCTCCTGCTGATTTCACACATAAACAAAAAAAAAAAAAAAAGGACTGAGGAGCAGGTTGGAAAAAATGACATAGCTTTGTTTGTGACTTTTTTTGGCATTAACTCAAACTGGACTGTAGTTAAGAGTTGTGGCTCCGATTGATTAGGAGACGATGTCATACACATTACTGTGTGAAATACGGCTACGAAAAACACAGTGGGAGACAGGAAGGGGACTTATCGCTTCGACTTTGGCTGATTCAGGCCAGAGGCAGCACTATGAGACTCAAGGCTTTGCTGCCACACACAACTCCTCTGCACTGTTTTTCATTCAGGCTAACTAACTCTTCACTGCAAGCCTCAAAACTGTGCACAAAAATCCCAAATCAGTGCCTGAAAAAATGACGAGTAGCATGAATTTCAACAGTTTCTATGTTTAGATGACTTTTTTGGCAGAAGTTTAATACAATAAAATATCAGCCAGTGTTTCTTTGTATTGGCAAAAACAGGTGTTTCCTATTTGTTTAGGCTTATCCTAATGGAGCTTTTAAAAGTGTGTTACTGCGACCTATCAGTCTTCCTGTCCTGCCATCTCTCCAGGGGATATGCATTGCTTGAGTAAAGACAAACTACACAGTGCTGTCCATACACTTAATTGAAATTCTCCAGGGGGGAAAATATGTTGAACTCCAAAAAAAGTCCCTCGAGCTGTGTGCAGATTGCAGATCTGTGCAGGACATGGTTTTTGGAAGCGCAGATAAGAATTCTTCATAACAAGATCGCACACGCAGGACAAGAGATAAGAAGAGTGTCCATACTGTGTGCAGCTTGTGTGGGACTGTAACACAAGGAAAACAAGGAAAGTACCCTGACACTGATCTATGATCAATCAGATAGAAATGACGTGGAGGTGAGTCTTACAAGAAGACTCAGTGCAAGTCAGTGCAGGAGAGCAGCGGTTATGTGGAAATTGGAGGCTTTTAATATGACAGAGAGATGTGCTGAGAACCATTTTTTAATCAGTGTTTAAGTCAATGGACCCCAACCTGAAGACAATTAATTTTAGATATATATTGTAGATATAGGCTTATTCTGAATTCAATGCCAGCAACATGTTTCAATGCGTTGTGAAATGTTCCAAAAACATCTGATTGAAATATATTACAGGTAAACGGACTCATAACAGTTTAAAGTATCATGATTGGATTTAAAGGGTATCCTTGAAAGGTTTAGCTGTTAATAAGGAGGGGTGGGGCAAATGTCACCACTTTGTAAAATACATAATTGCACAAATGATATTACTATACAGATACTGGATCACTTCGTAAAAAAACATTGTCTGTAAACACAGTTTTTCGCAAATAACTGCATTCTGCTTTTATTTATGATTTAGCATCCAATCATCTTATTAAAAGGGTTTATTTAATTTAAAAACAGCTGTTCCCTGACAGTTTCAGGGTTAGAGCCCTGAGTGTGAACTGCAACATCCCTGCTTCACGTCCGGCCATGGACCTTTGTTGCATTTTCAGTCTCTCTTTCCCCTCATTTCCTGTCTTCTGTCTGATAAAGGCATACAATTATACCTTAAAAAAGACACAGAATAACAATGCACACATAGTAGTCAGTAGCTATAAATATGAGTCTACATTTCCTGTGTTTAAAAAAAGTTATATTTTCTATTAAAAAAAGCCATAAAGTGTGCAATTAAAAATCCACTGAGACCTTGATTTTGTTGAGAAGAAACAACACTCAAATGTAAGTCCAGCTTAAGACTTTAATTATTTTCAAAGATTAATATTCACATTAAAAATAGACCTACAAGAGTTTGTAGAGTTCAGATGACATCACATCTTTGTTCCAAACCTCCTCAGGCTATTAATGAGGAAACTGCTCCTGAACGGCATCCATCACACAGGCCTCCACAGCTCACAGGTTTGTTTAACCTGCGCTGACACAATTCAGCTTCATTTGCGTCACTAAATTACCCACGAACAAGAGCTCTGCAGCTTTCAACAGCCCCAAAACCTTTAGCTCCTCTGGATCTACATTTTTCCAAAACACTCACATACATAGTTCTGACATCATGAATCTGGAGGAATATTTGTCTCCCACAGCTGGAACTTTTAAGGTACTTAAGCCAACACATTAGCAAGTACAGTTTTTTCACTGAAGTATAAAGGCAAAGGGCAAAGACTGACGTGTCATTTATCTGAGTGGGCCAACAGTCATTACAATTTCATGTTTTTTCTATTTGTTTTAGAAGAGATGTCTTGCATGTTTGCAGGTCAGAGGATAAAAATTATATTTCTTATTTGTCTCCACAATATATTACTGCAGTAGAGTGTATATTATTGTTTTAATGATCCTTTAATTCCTAAATTGCACAAGGTAAATTGGATATAGTTGACATTTATTTAACCCAGATGGCTTTATATATGTGTGTGTGTGTGTGTGTGTGTGTGTGTGTGAGAGAGAGAGAGAGAGAGAGAGAGAGAGAGAGAGAGAGAGGCCCTGTGTTCCACTTTTTGATGAAGGAGCCGTGTTTATCCCAAGAAATCACACCCTGGCCAATGTCACTCTTCTGCCTCTGGGAGTCAATATCCCTGGGAAATGAGTCCTTGATGAGAGAACCTCTGCAATGAAACACACACATGTATACACACTTCAAAACAGAGACAAAAAAACAATGACATTTGCACAAAAACATGAGTGACACACAATATTGGTTTTATAATGTCTAAGTGGACCAGAGGATTGATCAGAGGGAGTCTAAGCCTCGATGGTACAATAACATCCGACGCATAGGTGACCACCTTGACTCTGAATCAGCTTGCATTGAAACCTGATCCAAAACCAACTCTACACATGCAATTAGAAGTCGTTACAACATTTGTACATGTCCCAAATGGGTACAAGGCCCAACTTTAAATTAGACCTTTTTTTGTACTCAAAGGCCTCTCAGGATCTGAAGCTCACTTGGGACTTGAGAAAAAAGGGGGTCAGTTCATTCAAAGAGAGACCATTAAGCGCACATGCCATTTACCAAATAAATGGCATTAAACCGTTGCCCATTAAAAAGGAAATTCCTTGTAAATTACTCCCAAGTCAATTCAGCTCATTATATTGCCTTGAGCATTGGGGGGCAGGTGGGGTACCATAAGGCCAACAGCCACTTTTAAGTTTCTCGTAACAGCCTGTGTGTCATAGGAGGATTTGATAACAACATGGTCGCCACCCTGAATGTTACGGAAAGTCCCAGAAACAGGCCTGTTTACCATGAAGAAGCAACCTGCCTGTTGTCATATGAGTTAGCTGCGTTGTTGATAAGAACCAGAAAGCAACATGTTGACAAAGCTCAGGGCAGCTGTGATCACGGTGGGAGATTTAGTGTGTGTTTGTTACAAACCAGACTGTAGTGACAACATCAGAATCTTCATCTAGATCTGATAAGGCTCTGCTCAGGCTCTGCTCTTGAAGTATTTGTCTGCACACAGGAATTCTAAAAACTTCATGGAAACATACTATGAAGACAACTGTTTCTCCATAAAGGGAAAAGCTTGACACTTTCTCTTGAAAATTAGCTTATCATGTTAAGACTAAGAGTGGGGGATAAAACAGCTAGCTTGGCTCTTTCAGTAAGTGTGCTGTTTTTGGCCAAGAAAAAAAAAGTCCAGCACATAACTCTCCTGATGTGCTCCTTCTCTTTGGTCATGTTCTGTACAAATTACAACATGGTAATTAGTAAGATATCGGTGCTGAACTGATGTTTTTGTTTCTTTGCTAGTTCTGCTTTACATTCAGCCCCATTTCTATTGTTTTTGAGCTTAGCTAACTGTGTCCTGGCTGTAGTTCTGACCTACTTACATGTGTAAGATTTACTGTACACACATGTGTTTAAGTGTATAAGGTAAAACAGACATGCTGGCACAATGTTTTAATATCATTTTACAATATTATTTCACATGACTTCTTACTTTCCATTGAATCGGCTTTCAGCTTACATTAGTTTAAATATAGATGATTTGATATTTTTTTTTATTTTCCAATATTCAAAAATGTAGTTACATATGAATTTAATTAGGATTTATTGCTGTGTTCAATGACTGTTTTAAAAAGTAAATAATAGGGCTGGGAGGTGGGCTAAACAACCAGATGTCACAAATCAAAATTTCATAAGCCCTTCTTAATGACGGACTGTGATCAAAATAAAATGTAAAAACAGGGATTTTTTCTTTGTTTGAAAGCATAAAGTTGCAAAACTAAATGAAGAGTTACATAAAATACAATAAAATGAAGGGCTTCTCGTAGGAATGAGAAATACAGAAAAAATCAAATATCCAAATTTAATTGACAAATTGCCTTGATATCTAAATGATGACAACATTGTAACAGGGAATATTATTTGTTAATAAATTATTTTTAGCAATGTGGACATAAAATTAAATGAATAATGGTATATACTGGAACATCTAAAATATTGGGTGAGTTCAGAGAATTACATCATTTCATTGTAATGCAGCCTTAAACCAGAAAAAGACAAAACTTAAGGAATATCAAGCTACTACAAAATCAAAAAATCTAAAACCTTATCTTGTTTCATATTAAAATATGTGATATGATATCAATACTAATTTATCATCCACTGCTAATAAATGACTCAACAGAAATATTAAAATACATGACTGTTTAACCATGTCATGCCAAGTAGTATTTTTATTTAATAATACCTTTTAATTGATAAAATCATAAATGATCAAAATAATGAAATTATATATCTGTTTTACACTGAACCTAATCTTAATCATTTTAATCATCCTAATCTTAATCTTTATTATCTCTGTACAGTGCACACATTTATACTTCATTCAGTAAACTCTTGTACATTCCTTGGTCAATTTTTTGTGCATTCCTGCACAACTGCACAGCTCCTTCATTGTAAAGAGAAATATTTATTGTACAAATTTTATCTAATATTTTCTATTTTTCTTTTTTCTATTTGTTCAGGCAAACAGTGAACAAATATTTTTTTCATTGGGCCTGTCTTGCCCCAAACTCAAGCACACATTCATGCACACAAGGACATACATAACCTAGCAAATAAATAAAAATGACCTTGTTTCAGGGACAGCCAGGAATCTCTGCTGTGTGTCATCTCCCTCTCAACAATAATTTTCAGTAATGCTCTACTATTCACTGCCAAATAAAGGCTTAATCAATCAATCAGTCAGTGGTTTGGTAATAATAAAGGGTGATTTTCTTGTCAAAAGGCTTAAGTCGAGCAAGCTACAACTGATCCACTTAAAGAGAAATCGTTTTAAAGGTACAAAGACAAAAATTTGCCAATGTGTTGTTATCAATATACAACAGGAATTTGCATTCGCTCATCTTTAAAAGGAGAGAGAGGCCATAGGGCACTTTAGACTATTGAAAAGCACTCTGTGGGTCCAAAATATAGATCCCACCGCTCTCCTTAAGTGCAACGACAGAGCTATTTGGGCTGCATTCTTTACAGGCACCATACCATTAGACTAAGAGAGAAAGGAGAGGGCACGCCGTGTCACACACAAAAGTAATTGAATCACTTCCTTTAAGCCATATTCGATTACTGCCACTCATAAATGCACTTAGGTTAGCCGTCCTATGGGTCCGTTTATCATGTCAGAGCGGCAGTCAGGATGCTCTTCAGGAATAACAGCAGGTATAATTTAGTAATGTGGGGTCGTCAGGGTACAGTTATTGTTAAAATACAGTGTCACACTGGCATTTTATAAATTTCTAAGGTGGTGAAGGGGAGGATTTGTCCTTGTCTAAAGAAGGACAGTGAAGAAAAAGTGTTTTTTCAACCAAATTGCTAGTACTGCTTGTCATTACTGTCTCACATCTGCTCCTCTCTGCTACTCTGACCTTCATGTCGATTAAGGCTTCAAAGTATAGTGTCGGCTTGAAAACAATGCATCACAAACAGCCTCAAGCTCAAGGGTTTGAGAACTTCGGGGCTGAGTTTAATATTTATAAACTCTGAGAGGCAATGAAGTCACTGTGGAAGTCACAGTTTTTAAGTTTACTCTACAGAAGAAACTTTTACAATACCCTCAGGGACTCTGTAAATCAACTGAATGCTCGCCAAAGAAACTGATTTAGTTAGCAACCATTTGCACTACAGTATTAGAGTGTCCCTGAGTAAGTAAATGGCAAGAGAATTTCATTACAGAGATCAATAATGTATCACATTATTGAGCAGCCTGCAGGAAACACTGGCACACCTGATTGTGCCTGATGGGTAGAGATTTGGAAGGAGGAGAGGCGAGGAGAGATGGCAGGGATGGGTCTGCTGAGTCTGTTTGCTGTTTCTGTGATCCCACCATCATTTAATTCCCCAAATGATGTGTGCAGAGGGCCAGCTGGTCTCATCCTGGGCTTGGATCAGAGAATACAGTAGGCTGCCTTTGAAGGGATCAAGGAAAAGACTCCTGCTGCTGAACAAACAGAGTTCAAAACCTTCGCTGGCTGGAGGTCGAAAAACAGGGTAGAACTGTTGTAGGAAGGACTTATTTAAAAAAAGCTGTGGCGGCTTTCATGGATCAATATGTGCAGGATCAATATAAGGAAAAGGCAAGGTAGAAAAAGAGGAGGGAAGAGCAACAGAAATAGAACAGAACAACAAACCAAAAAAGAGGATCAAAACTAGACAGAAACCTTCCACATGCCTGATCAGAGACGCACTTATAAATACGTTTATAATATTAAATACAATCTAATCAATACAAAACAAGCAAAAAATCCTCAAATAAGCTGTTTTCTGAATTGAATGTCTCCTAAGACTCATACAGTAGATCATTTATTCAAAACAGTAATTAAGGATCAGAGGCATTACATGGGAACGAGCCAGCGGGGCAGCAAAGTAATCAACAGAAGGATGAGAATAGGACACGAGTGTCCTGTTTACCAGGTGAAGGACGACTTTGATGAAGGTTGTAAAGATTCTGTGAGCGCAGGGGTCAAGGAAGTCTCTGCTGTGTCTAAAGCGGATTTTAAAGTGAAGACCGTTTGCATGAGCAAATTTTCTACATTTAGTTTTCCTACAATAAATAAAAAATGCCAAATATGGGGCTTAAATCGAGGCAGCTGAAGTGACAGCTGTTGCCAACATATTTTATGAGTAGTTTATTAAGCTAACATTTGCTCTATGTCTGGCTTTGCTTTTTTTTTCCTTTTGGAAACTTTTTGAAATAATCCCCCAAATAAAGAGTCTTTTTTAAGCACATGATTACTACATGACATTGTGCTAAAACAATGCAGCTTTACCTGCTTTAGCAAAAAAGAGCTGCACTTTTCTTGAATTGCAGTATAGATCCAGTATTGTAGCAGCCTCTCTGAGCTCAGGTGGCGTCCAGGAGTATTTGAGAAATGTTAAACAGTGGATGTATCAGTGGCCAGTAGGACCTTTTACTGACCTGTAACCCCAAAAACTATTGTAAGTTGATTAGTGTTGACGATGTTTTACTTTGCCTTGGAAGTTACATTCAGTTAGCAAGTTAGCCAGATATGCTTTGGATTGCAGCTTAAGCGTCTTATGGTTTAGGTTTAGGGAAAGATAAAGCCACCAAACACTTACAGAAGCTATAATTAGATCATTTTAAGGAGAATTTTTGGTGTAAAAAATCAATTCCTCTTTGTAACTATTTTTTTCTGTTTATTTTTCCTAATTTTTTGACACAAGAAATATAGTTTTTGTGAACCATTACATTTGAAAATGTTTCATTCATACAACAGTTTCAACATTTTGATGAATGACAGAGAAAAAAAGTGTCTGAGTTGTGTCTAAGTTGGGCCTTGGAAGAAGTGTGAGGGAGGCAACAAGCCCCTAAAGATCAATGAACAGGAGCAGAGGAACAGGAGGAGCTAATGTCAACCAATCCCAGCTGGCCTTGGGGAGCAGCATCTGACGCAAAACCAGGAAGCCACCTGATGTGAGAGGGGTCAGATAAACGCACCAGAACTGACGGTCGCACGGGACAGGTGCTTCCTTAATGGTACACATCACACTCGCACATACACACAAATACAAATACACACACACACTTGCAAACTATATTAGGCCTGTTGCTCATCTCCTCCCTCAGCTGTGTCAGAGGCTTTCCCAGACATCCAGCCCACGCATACGCACACACACACACGCATCCTTAGACAGGAGGGGCGGGGTGGGGAGGACAAGCAGGCCAAGGAGGACGGAGGACAGGGCACGCACGCAGACAAGCCTGACAGCAGGCAGGAAACTCTAGAGAGCAGCCACAGCTATTTTCTCCCCTCCTCCATGCCTTCAGTTTCCATTTTGGACAAAACAGGTAGGAAAAAAACAACACAGTCATGAAAAAAAAATTCCAGAAGGTAAACAGGAGCACTATGAAAAAGTCAAATAAACCTTGAAGAAAAGTATTAAAAGGAAACCGAGTACCAAATTTGGAATGTCTCCTGTTTTACGTATGAGGGGGATTTGGATGGCTCATCCTTCCTATCATGTTTCCTCCTTGCAGTCTGCAAAGTTAGGAGCTCCTGCCGTGCTGCTCTGTATCAGCTCTATACTGTGAATGAAGAATGATTAGAGAGGGGAAGAAAGCTTGCGGGGTGTCAATACGTGCAGATTGCATAGCATAAAACAATGGGACGATCACGACTCTCAAGGGGGTCCTAAGAGGGGACGGCAGGGGTTTGGGATGAGAATACTGAGGAGAGAGATAGTCTTAGATAGTGCACGTATGCAGAGCAACACACTCTTTTACACAGACTCACATTTGGAACTTATTAAACTTCTGACCTGAACAGCGCTGCAACCAAAGACGCTCAAACTGCTCGTTCTGACCTAAACTGGGCTGGACGTCTTCCTGGCTTCACTTAAAACTATGTGAAAGCCAGAAACCCATGCTGCAATTTACCAAATCATAGGAAATAACAAATTATATATGATAACAGAGGTGCATCCTTTTGTTAGAGTGTCATAAAATTTAATTGTAGCCTAGCTTTGCTCTTGCCAGAAATATGGCTTTGCCATGTAGTTTTAGGTTATAATGATGAGATATGATTACACGCAGTAGTATGGCTCCCCAGGGACTATTTAGGGTAAAATTGGGCAAAATGGTTTTTGGCCTCAAATCAAAGAGGCCAAGACTGAAAAAGCTAAAGATGCTGAGATGCTCTGGAAAGCTTCATTTAAATATTCTCCTGCACACTCCCATGCACACACAAACAATCAAAGTTTACCCAGAGGAACTATTTGAATATACACAGATGAATTTTTATGAGGATGTGGGTGACAGGAAAAATGAAAAACTGCCAAGGGAGCAGCAATCATTTTTTATGACAATGTTTCATTGTTTCTACAACAAAACAGACTATGCTGAGACCCGGGCTGGCAGG
This sequence comes from Acanthurus lineatus, assembly GCA_029814665.1. Taxonomy (NCBI): domain Eukaryota; kingdom Metazoa; phylum Chordata; class Actinopteri; order Acanthuriformes; family Acanthuridae; genus Acanthurus; species Acanthurus lineatus. The sequence goes on along the minus strand of JAPZDV010000010.1, from coordinate 8,093,476 downwards.
CTAACAGCCGGCTGTTCAGGCCCACTTAGAGTGATATAATGTTAGTCCGCTGTTTGTTTAAGTGAGTGTCTGTTGGGCACACTGGGATCTTTTTTTCCCTTTTGTTTGTTTTTAATGGCCCATAAACAGTCTGAATAAACCAACAGAAAAAAAAATCTTTCTCCTCCTCTTTCAATTTAAATTTTTTTTTGCATCTCCCTCTCCCGCTCCCTCTGTTCACTTGTTCTCTGGCCTGCGTCGCTGTACCTCGTACCCACAAACACTCTGGGATTGTTTTGAGCTGTCTGGCGGAGGAAGGAAAGCGGTGTGAGAAAGTGGCTGTTTTTTTGGAGCGGACAGGAATTGGCCTCACGGCGCACGGTTCCTCTCCTCGCAGCGGGAACAATGCCGTGGCGTCACACCCCTGCACTGACCCTCGCTGTTTCACATGGAAAAATGTTCCCAGAATTCCGCTCCCAGGCTTGGAGGTATAAGGCCAAGAGCAGGGAGGGAGGGCGAAAGAGAGAGAGAGGGAGGGATGTCAGGGAAGGTAAGCGAGGAGAGGAAACCTATGCTACCATGAGCATTTGTAGTCATGGCGACCTAAGCTACAAGCTGATTAGTTAGATGGAGTAAGAGGGGGCGTGGCCTTAAACCTTGCATCCCAACAGCCAGTCACATCATGTAACTGTAGTAAACTACAGCTTTGACTTCTTGCATTGTCACAGCACCGCCCCATTCACTCCCCAGCCAATTTCACTCCACTTGCCTGCTCATAGCTACATTGTTGCCCCTTCCCGCTCTTTGTATAAAAACTAATCAGACTAATCCGCTCATGTAATAGAAGATGTGATATTGGCACGCAACGCTTTATTTCCCTAAAGTGGCTTACAAAAGCAACATTAGGGAAGTACATTAAAAAGAGTCATACCAAAGTGCTTAGCTGCTCCTCCACTAGTGTGAATGTTGGGCCTTGCAAGCTGCTAACGAGGCTGTGGTTGGCCCACCTCGACAGCACCCAGCAGGAGGGGACTGCGATGGCCTCCTGGCAAGCTATTAGCCGTAAGTTATTAACATTCATTAAGCTTGGTGAAAAAGGGGCTTTTCTTCTCTGCAGATTTATTTGGAAGAAAAAAACGGATGAATTGTCCATTGTAAACATCCATCACAGCTCGGAGACTTTCTAGAGCAATTACTGTCAGTTTTACCTCTGGAGTCATTTTGATGATTTGGCTAAACTGTTTGCATTTGGCAGATTGTCTGAAGCTGTAGAAATCCAGCTGCTTTCCCAGATCCAGCAACACTGATGGAATTGGTGAATCTTATCGTAACAGATATAACTATAAAATTACAAAAAGAAGACTCAAGTTGTAATGAGTCAGAATACTAGGGACTTTACAAGCCATAGAGGAGACACTAAAAGTGAAAACATTTCATCTTTGTGCATTAGTCAATTTTGAGATTTTGGGCTATTTTGCTTCAATTGCAAGTCTTCTTCCAGACAAGTGGAACACAAGTAGGCTCATCTGTGGCCAGTCAACCCCATAGCCCTCCTCATCCAACCAAGCTGAGAACAAACTGCATCCACATATCACCAGACTGATTCACATCTGTGTTGCACAGTTGCAAAGAGGCAGCCAGGGTGGTCTGCAGCACCAGAGCCCTCATCCTGAACTTAGACCCCTCAGTTAAGCCACTGCAACTAAAACTTTCTTGTAAAGGTTGTCATAGCCAAATACCAATAAACCACTCTAGTCAACAAACATTGCATGGACCGATCAATGTCAGTGCCTCTGAGAATAGCAAGGCATGTTAGAAGCACTGACTATCCCTCCATGTCAACAGGAAATACTATGTGTTCTGTTAAGACAGAACGTACCTGCACACACGCGTCATCAAGCAAAACTATTCACATTATTGCCATCCCTCCCCATGACTTGGTTTCTCCCTTCCCTTTAGGTTTCTTAAGGTTTATAGTTTTCCTAATCCAGAATTCAGATCACCCAAAGCTCCCTCCTTACTTCACTGAAGGTTAGTAGCATGTGAATGTATTAAAGCCTTATCTCATGATAGACTATTCATTTTAAGGTCAACATGAAGCCTAGACCCAGTGAAGACTATAACAGCTGATTCATGTCACATTGCAGACAGGGAGGGCAATAATAAGGCAATAATTCCTTTACGGCAGACACAAAACCATGCTATTTTGCTGATTTAATAGCCTTGCCAGTAATATTACACCCCTAGTGCAAATACACTGCTTGTTTTTACAACAATTACCATTTTATATGTCCTTGTGAACCTGGAGTGTTGCTAAAAAGTCCTGTAAAATCTGTGCTGATCTTGTAGAAAAATCATAAAAAATGTAACAAAATGTGGCACTGTGTGTTTATGGCCCTCTCTGCAAGAATTTGGCATCATAACATTCATTCTAGACAAAGCTTAAAATATGATTTAAAGGAAATTTAGATTGAATCATGTAGAATGAGGTATTGTTTTCCATGCTACGTGTGTGCAGTTACTATGGGGAGTTGGAAAGAAACAAGGTAAATAAATCTGCTATTTGTAGTAACATCTCTGAGAATAATTTACTGTATACTGCACTGAAATTAATATCTGTCCTGTGTTTACTTTTCCATGGTGAAAGTGACCTGAGCGATAGGGGTGGAACAGGTTCTGTGAGTGTGGCACCCATCACTTGAAAGATATGCTTCAGAGGCAGACAACGAAACATGCTGAATGGGACAATAATATGGGTAATAAAGGTGACACAGTCAGGAAGAGTAAAAAGGTGACTTGGTTTTTTTTTTATTTGTTGAACATTGAATCTTTAAGCTCAAGGATGACTGGTTTTGAAAGGGCACTTCTGCTGAGCTCATCACTGTGTCAAAAAAAAGTACTGACAGCAATTGTTTTAACAGTGAAGTAGAGATTTGTTGTTTCTCCCACTGCATCAGTGGAGGTGAGATCAGGATGAGCAAGAGATGATGACAAGGCTGGCTAGGATTTTAGGGGAAGTGGGGTAAGAAAATAAAACACTGAAAGAGGGAGACGAGGAGAAAGGGAATGGGGGGCTGCCTAGCTGCGTCCCCTTTCCTTTGTTTTGTTTTAACAGAAGTTGGCAGTACAGCACCCGGCCTGTTTGGCACTGAAGCAGCAAAGTCTCCACCCTGCATGGTGACTCACCCTACTACAGCCCCAGAAAGAAAAGTGCACTGCCAAACTTTCTCTCATTACCTCTGTCTTTTCTCTGCACTCCACTCACATCCTATCTTTTACAGCTGCACAGCTGCACTGTTTTTTCTCTGTTTGGTGTCTTATCTTTTTTTTTCTTTTTATCTTATCTTTGACTTGAGATATTTGCTAATTATAGCAGTAATGAGTGTAGTAATCAGAGATCACTTCATGTTATTACAATTTGTTCTATTTTGTTAGATAAAGTTTGACTTTTTTTTTTTTAAAAAAAAAAGGTTATTTGCTTTCTTGCCAAGAGATACATGTGAAGACTGATAAGCCTCTTATATCTGTGCATTAAATGTGAAGCTATAGCCAGTGGCCAGTTAGCTAACTTAGCACAAATTTGAAACATGAGGGAAACAGCTAGCTGGGGTCTTCTGTAAGAAAAAATCAGAAGCCCCTTACAAGTTACAGTCTATTTATTGAACCTGCAAAAAAACACAAAGTATAAAAACAAGTTGTGGTTTTAAAGGTAAGTTGAGCACTGAGCTACTGTGAGGCAACCAGCAGGGACTACAGGACTTAAGTGCAGTCTGCCAAGAACTAGTCTGGAACATAGTCCTGTGTAGAACCATAACTTGTTATTGAACACGATCTAACTTGCTTTCAAGCAAGCTTTTAGGGCTGCTTACGTTACCTGTCAACATATTCATGATGCTGTTTCCCTTTTTCGGTCTTCGTGCTATGCTAAGCTAACCAGCTGCAGGTAGGGACAACATATTTCACGCTAAGATGTAAAAGTGGCTTAGATATTCTCATCTGATTTGCTATAAGAAAGTGAATATATGTAATTGAACGGTTAACTGCAATGAAAATTCCACACAGGACAGTAGCTTATAGGTCAAAAGAGCTAAGTTACTTTCCCCTTGGGGCTGGCAGCAGGCTGTACGCTTGTGTCCTGACATACTGGCCCCATTAATCTCTTGCGCCTCCCTGCACATATTTGAAGAATGTTCTTACAGATCCCAAACTCCAAGGTGACTAACCCCTGTCAAAATAATATTTATTAGCCTGGTTTTACAATGACTAGTGGGACTCTTTTGTAAAGTGTTGGATTTCATCCTTTAACTTCCAGATATACATATGTTAGAAAAAAACTTATAAACTTATTATTATCAACAAAAGAGGATGTGGCCAATAGTCTGTAAACTGTACTGAAGTACACTAAGTAGACAGGCTCATTGTTTATGTGTCATGCTAAAGTTTATGAGAGGGCTGCAGACACCAGACAGAGACAGTGTCTGAACAGGACTCAGACATGTAAAATATGTTGCTCTGGGACATCCTCATAAAATGTACTAAGTTCATAATAATTTAACACACTGGCATGCTGTCACTTGGCTACATGTATAGGACAAATAAAATAAATTAAGTGAAGTTTAAGTCTCTGTTTATTGAACAATAATGACAGCAGCTGGCAAATGTTAAGATCCGTTATGCTTTATGTGGGGATGAGGCGTGCACTTTAAAAAAACAAACTGCTCTGATATGATATTAAAATAAATGTTAAAAATGTCCATAAAAATATTTTTGGTATTTTACATCCAAAACAATATAGCTGACTTTTATAGGTTCAGAGGTTAAGAGATGGCTTCACACTCTTGGTAAATATAGCTTACCTTGGTTCCCACACCGTAAACAACCTTGTGATGTCAGTGATGATCCCGGGGCCAGGATGAGGACAATAAACAGGAAGTGGCTCAGCAGCAAGCTGTATCCCATAATAATCAGGACAAAAACACAGGCAAACAATCCCAAATCACAGCAAGACACAAAGTGACAGATAACACGGATGAGCGACCCCGAATCTCTGTGCAAACTTACAACAACCCTAAAAACAACATGCTGGAGAAACACAAACAACCCGCATTCACACAGAGAACCTCGCGGCGAAAAAGAGAGGACATCAAATACACCGATTTACAAAATCAAAGACTTGCAAACCCAAATAATCCAGTAAACAGAGAATAAGACTTGAAGAAACATCTTGAGATGTGTGCAGGGAAGCACACAAACAGGCATAAACAAAGGATAGTGTGACAAACATTGTTGAACGCACTGTTAACCAACATCACATCTTTTATTTCAGACTTGAAAGGGTTCTGCTCCAATTTATCATCCGTGAATAAAACATATTCAATTGGAGCATCACATTTCCACATTGTTGGAAGCAAATGTCAGCGAGGACTGTGTTTGTGCCTCATGTTAAAAGCAACACTTTCCCTTTTACCACCTGATCTGCGTCAAGGCCACATAAATCCACTACGAACCTCTCGCTTTGCCTGCGAACAGCTGTAGCCAGTGTTTTAATGCACCACAAACAGAGAGACGGGGACATGCTGTAGGGATTCCCTGACTTGCTCCGCCCTGTGGAGGACTCAAACCTGAAGTAAACCAGCTGTACACAGTTCCTCTCAGCACTTGTTATGATTTGTTCCACCTCCACATCTCTGATATATAAAACAGTTTCACAAGATGTGAATGCTGGGCAACAAAGCTCACATTCCTATTGCCTTTCTACCATGCTGGAGGTGCACCAACACAGATGGATTGTACATTGGGCCAAGTTTGGCCCTGCACAAGCAGAAAAACTTTTTTATAGACTTATTAATTGGTCTGCAGTGCACTAGAATTGCCAATGCATTGCATTATTAATCTGTCTGTCAGCATCTCCACCACTTTGATACAAGCTGAAATATTTGACATTGGACTGTTGACTACAATTAAATTTTGTGGTGATTTTTATTGTCCCCAGATGTTGATTTCAGTAATAGCTATTTCTTTAGTGCTACCTGAAGGCTGACATTTGTTGAAAATCACACCAATTAAACATAAACATGTTCGCACTGTCAGTGTGAGTGGTACATATGTTTAGATGTTTGTATATTGATGTTGGTATAAAACAGGGTTTTGTCTCCATGAAACAGTTCTTGCTTTTGTAGTTGTTGTAAAACTCAGGCATCATATTGGCAATATTATCACCAATTTCAACTGATACCCGCCTTTAATTAGTGCTGGTGGGAAACTGCAAGAGTCCGCCAAGTCTTAGAGCAAGAATAGGGCATTCAAGGAGGAAGACCTGAAGACCCCTTCTAGTGAAAATCCAAGTTTTTCACCTTGTTAAATGTCCATATGCTTTTTTCATGCTAGAAGATGTTTCTCGAGCAAAATAAGAGATAAACTCATTTGAACCCATTCAAAAGTAATCCTGCCTTGACACTGCAGTGTACCCAGATTCAGTCAGCCATGGTTTAATAGGTCAAATACCTGAGGAAACCAATCCTGACAGTGAAACCAGGGGCATCAGAGGAGAAGCCAGGTGTTGCTACTTACCAAATATTTTCAAGCTGAGTTTCACAATTCATGACAGTAGACACGTCTTGTGTTTCCAGTGGAAAGTTGCAAAAGGAGAAATAGTGGGCCTTTGCTTATCACCAAATGGATCTAAAACAATCTAAGAAACAAACTGTAGCCTGCAGTTGCATTTTGCAGAACACTGTTTTGCCACAAAACTTAAACTAAAATCTGAAACTTTCCATTAATTTATTCTGGAGACTAAACTGATATGAGCCAATATGTTTATCAGTCATTTTTTTAGCGTTTTATCCATTGACTGTGTCCATACAAATTTGAAGTTTGTAGATAATGTTAGCTAACACAGGTCTGTCAAATTACATGATATTTCATGTCAAATGCTGACAGGACATTTTATATGCTTTGGTGGCATTGTTTAAGACTGTTACAGCAAAAGTTACTTAAAATAGTTTGTAAGATAATGAAGCTGCTAATGTGGTTTGTTGGTTTAATGAGGTGAACAGTTGAGGAGTGTGTGAAGATAGAGGTGAGGACTACATAGATCCACACAGTGTAGAGTTACATCTCAGTAAGTGTGAGGAATCAAGGGATTTCATTTCAGGGAAATAAAAAAACATCTAAATATGTCATTTTGATAAAAAAGAGATAAGATTTAAAGGGAGAGAGTGGAGAGGAATATTTAAAAGTAAAGTAAACATTTGTTATTTAATAGATCTGAGTAACATGACTATAATGAAGGATATTATTAAAAAATGTTTTCTAAGATCTTTTTTATTGTTGATAAATTCATCTGAAGTCAGCTTTATTCATTTGTCTTCAAAATGGCATCATGCTGGAAGTCCTGGCATGAACCCTAGTTACGCTGCTCACCAGAGCGGTAAACCTTCCTTCATCTGTGTCCGACAGACTGAACGAGCCCGTGCAGCTGTTAATCCTGTTCCCTCCCAACTCCAACTCCTTACCACAGTCACTGGGGATGGGGGGGGGGCGAACTTGAAAGGCAACCTCTGAGACTGTACTTCACACCTATATCTCTGCCTTCACACACAATATGCGCTTACACACATGGATGCACACACACACACACACACAAACACACACTCACACATATACACACTTTGTCTGTCTCCCCTCTTTCATACACAAACACACACTCACACACACATACACAGACACACAGACAAACACGCAGCTGCCTGGACGCTGAAGATAAGGAGCTGGAGCTGTGAGAGAGAAACAGTAGGGGTGGGGTCGCTCGGATGAAGTATGTGTGTGCATGTTTGTGTCTGTTTGTGTCTGTTTGTGTGTGTTTTTCTTTTTCAGCAGAGGGGGGGAGGGGGACCACTCTACAGGACGTCCTGAGAATGGCGAGCTTCTGAAACAAGCCGCACAACACGTCGAGCCGTACACACAAGCAAACAGGGCTCACACACACAATACAAATGATCATAAGCCCCCCGAAGGCTAACATAACAGCACGGCGGCTGATGGGAAAATGAACATCCCATCCATCAAAACAGACATTAAATATCAATAAGTTAATGGGGAGGGTATTGTAACAGTTAAATCTTCATATGGCTGATATTAAAAAAACAGCTGTTTATGTTAATTTAGGGACAATGTAGCACAGCTGATGCTTTAACCATTGACGAGTAGATGGAAAAACAGCAGCAGCACCTAAACAGCGTCGGAGGGCTGTTCACGGAGATGTCGTTAGCAGCAGGCGCACGCAGATGGAAGTGCCTCTCCATTTCCCTAACGACCGCACCATAGGAAGAGAAGCAAGGTCTTCTCAGCATTGATTTTCCTCCTGGGTCCATGCTGTGCATGTTTGTGTGTGGGTGTACATGCACATCAGTGTGTGGGTGTGTGTGTGTGTGTGTGTGTGTGAGAGGTCTCAGCAGCAGCAGCCTTCCTAATGGGATGTGTTGTATACTGGGGGGTCCTGGGAAACAACAGTGTAACCAAAGGGAAGAGCAGAAGGAAAACAAGAACCCCTCCCTGTCCGAGTATGGGACAAACATGTCCAAAACACACACACACACACACACACACATTAACACACATGCCTTCTTGCTTTCCTTTCAGACTGATCTGAAGGGGAGCCAAGTTCCTTTTGGACACCTTTCTGTTACGTTGCTCGGTTGGCTTATGTCTCATATTTGAGGAATATGTTTTGATGTTAGCTCAGACACAGCGTGGTGCAGCCGCTTGTGCGTCCGGGGCTTTAGGTTTCAAATAGGAGGAAGATATGGGCAACATCTATCTCTGTCTGCACTTGCTTTTCATCTTGTTTATTGGCCAACATGCCCTGTGGACCTGAGAGCTGCCAGCCAATGACAGGCCAGGGATGGGAGCTGGCACTGTGCCCCCACTGGAGCAGGTGCAGCCAGAGTAGTAGATAAGGAGAACCTGCTGACAGATCTGCCGATCACCTTAAAAACACTGATTGAGACGGTCGCTGCAAGGCTACATTTTTGGCTGAGACGACACTGCTGTACTACACGACACCCGTGTGGGTGGGTGGGTGGCCCTGTTGTGTGGGATTAGAGGTTGGGTGGGGGGGTGAGGTAGGGGTAAAATAATGCATGTGTGTGTGTGTGTGTGTTAGTTGGCTTTAGTGCCAGGGCTCCTGTGTAACATCGTGGAAAATCCTCCTCAGCGGTTTCCTGTGGGTCTCCATTATCAGGCCTCGTTGATAGACCAGCTTTTCCCCCCTACTTCCTGCCTCTCTTCCTCCCCTTCCACCCCACTTCCCCTCCCACACTCTTCTCAATCACATGAATCACCGCTGCCACAGAGAGGGCGAGGGGCTGGAAGCAGCTATAAACTGCACTCCTAACTCACATACAGTCAAATTACTCGGTTTAATTTGCACCATACTATGAGCTCATTTCTGCCGTGTAAAGTAATGCCGGTTAATCGCATGCATCACTGCATCACTCAGGACTTTATTTCATTACTATGCTGCGTTCACTGATATTCCTGTGCACGTAGACTATTGCTTTAGACAAATGTTGAGTCACTTGAACATGAGGTCATTCCTTCCCTTCCTTGTTAGATGTAAAACCAAGATGCCAGTCACGATGGAGCTTGTCCTGTTCTTACATCCTTGGCAAGCCCAAACAACTTGCAGTGAACACAGCATTTGCCAGGATTTAAAAAAAAAAACCTGACAGCTTGGGGTAACTTGAGTCTTGAGCTTGAGCGATGACACTGTTCATCTTAGTCGTGGTTGTGTCTGTATACCCTCAGGTGTACAGAACTGTGCATGTACTCATCAGTTGTTTCAATTTTAACATTTTCAGATTTTTAAATCTATGGAGAGCTTTAGATTAACTTCCACTGATCAGACTTTATATTTTACAACACAAAGCTTTGGGGTCCTGCTTCTTTTCAGCAGTGGTCGAACGACTGTTGGCAACCCATGTTGTTACCGAGATAACATCAACAAACACAGTCCTACCTGATGATGATGGGGGCTGAAAGATGGCTGCTGGTCAACAAACACACAGAGAGGAATGAAATGAAAGTGAGCTTCAGATGCTTTGAATCCTTGCATTCATTTTAACATGAATCACTGGGGGATGGGATGGAGAGAGACAGAGATCATGAGAGGTTGGAAGGAGAAAGCATGACTAATCTTGCCGTCTTCCAAAAAGGCGTACACAGTAAATCTTTCTCCAAGCTTTCCATCACTCATATTGTGCACATATGGAGGATTGATCTATGACAGTGATCATCATGCCTTCCAGGGAAGGTAGGGCTGTTGTTTCGCTACAGGACGTGACACAGAGCATGTGTGGGGGGCCTGATAGAGAGGCACAGGCCGATGAGAAAAGGAAAGAAAATAAAGAGAGGGAGGAAAGGGAAGCACTTAGGTGTGCTTGATATCCTATCAGCGCCCAATACCCATCTCAGGCATGGAAAAACACCATGAATGGGATCCACTATTCAGCTTAAATGGGAGAGCTGGAGCAGGCTGAGCACATTTTGGACTGTAGACGGGAGAAGAGATCAAATGGTGGATGGATAAAAGCTTGGAAACAATACACGGTCCCCCTTGTGACCAAGAGCCAAATATGTAGCGGCAATATGAGCTCCTTTTTGTTCTTTTAAATGCTCTTCAGATGTTTGACGCAAGACCAAGAGTGTAAGGGGGGTTGAAGGGAGACAAAACAAACAGCAATTAAGGTAGTTTGTGAATCCGCTTGAAAAGCCTCATGATCCATCCTTTAGGAAACATCTGCCATATTGATGTATGGGTCCAGGAAAAGACAAATTCCTTCTATCCCTGTAAAACAAACCTTAGCAGCAGTGAGTTGCCTATCTGTCCATTTCTAACCTGACTGTGGAACTATGGCCTTCATGCATGCTTACATACAATAAAACACATAAACACATAAGCAGTCAGACGCAAGGTCTGTTTTTTTGCTACACTGAAAAATATATCGCTCATAAACATTTATAGTCTAAACACAGATAGCACCACCCCTATCACTTAGCTTTCAGCTGGAAATTCCAGACAAACTTCCATTGGGGAAAGTGGATAAGACATATCTTTTAAAGCAGAAAGCGCTTGTCTGTCTGGGGAAGAAACATTTTTCATAATCTCCGGCAAACGCTACAGCATCTATGTCCCGTCTAGATATGACAGGAATGAAAAAAAAAAAAGTTCAAGCGTCTCAGTTGTCGGCTTAAATCTCACTGAAAGTCCCTGAGAGGAAGCAGACAAGATCTACTGTGTGAAACAGATGGGAAAGATGCAAACAACAGTTTTACAGAGATACCATGCAATTTCATAAATGCCAAATGGTAGCAGGATAAAAGCAAAAGTTGGGAAACACCACAGTGTTGCTTAACCTGTAAGTCTTCAGGGAAAACACATTGCATGAGTCTGATAAATCAGGCTGCATAAAGAACTTAGGTACAGTTTGTGAATATGGGAAACCTAAAATAGGAGACCACCCGAACAAAGAAGAGTGACATAGTGCTTTCATGTGCATGAAGGTTTGTTTACACTCTACATTAAACAACATAGCTTGGTCAAGACACTAAAAACTGCAGACAGGGGAAAAATCCAATATGGCAGTGGTTTGAGTGGCTTGTTGTGCAATAAACAGAGGAGCAGGCCACAGTGTGACTTTGTTTTTATGTCAACACTGAGCTGTTCATCCAGAGGACCAGTTGACACACACACATACACAATCGTTTTGTCTTTTCCCTTTGACCCACTACAGTCGTCACCTGCTCGGTCTGTGATTTTGTTAGGAATAATTTCTAATGAATACTTTTGCCAGCTAGCTTAGCTTAGCACAAAGACTGGAGATAGGTGGAGATAGCTAGTCTGTTATTGTCCAACATTACCAGCACCTCTGAATTAATTGATTGACTAAGTTTATCAAAATTTGTTTATTAACTTCATTAAAGTGCACATAACTTCAACAAGTCTTTGTACTGAAGCAAATCAGATACAGGTGTTATATGAGTTGCTGATAGGAGGACAAAGCCAGAATAGCAGTTTCCCCATGCTTTGTGAACATGAGAGTGGCATCAATCTTCTTATCAAACTATGAGCAAATAATGATAAGCATCAAAACATAATTATTTACAACAGAAAAGCTAACCCACAGTGATGTTTCATGGTAGGAGTACTTCTTAATAATTAGCTTATAAAACAATTGGTTTAACAGAGAACAGATTTGTATGAACGATTGACAAAATATAGCATGACTGTAATTACATAAACAAACTTCAATAAAAGTGATCTAATTTTGACAAAAAAGTTTGTTTTGGCATTAATGAGCTCACACTTTTATGTTTTTCTGTCTTTTTCAGGTTTATTTTCTTGAAATTCAAACACAAATTCATTGTACTCTGTCCTGTGTTATGTACAGCATGAGTCATGCATTACTCCTGTTGGGCTGTACAATTGACTAAATACATCATTCTTTGCTTTTTATACTGTAAATGGACATAAACAGAGAGGCTGAAATCATTCTGACAAGCTGGAAATCTGTTTCCATGTAAGACTTGATTCTTTTGTATGTTTACAATAACATCTAGCAATCAAGACCCTTGGTCACTTTGCACTGGCTGGATGAAAAAATCAAATTTACGCATGTAAACATTCCAAATTCGAAGAAAATCACAAAATAACTCATCAAGATTTTTTTTTTACCTCATCTAACCCACATATAGATAATTGACCTCTTTTTTCTAACTTTTCCAAGTTTATAAACCAGACTGCAGAGTTTATAAACCAGCACGAAGCACAAATTTAGACATCAGCTTAGATATGTCTGTCTAATAACCTGGTTTTAAAGTGTCAAATAAAATACTTCACCAAGATTAATGCTGTATCAACATTCGGGATTGCATGGCAACCAAAAAACAACAACACAAATGCAGCATGCTATGTATGTCATTTTTTATTGCTTGGCATGCAACCACATGAAATAAGTGCAAAGTAAATATAACAAAGTTACAGAGAATTGACTTTTATCACCTATAAATGTGCAGTATAGAAAACGCTACATTTATATACATGTATCTTTTGGCTTGTTAACAGCTTTCTGCTCATTTAGATAAAAGCAGGTTAATTTACAGTGTAATTTGGCCTGCAGCAGAACTGTACAGTTAGATCAGAAGCCAGGCTCAGACAACATTGGCCGTAGCAAAGATCCATCTGTCTGTGCCTTGCTGAGAGGAGTGTGTAGGGCATAGAGTGCACACACAGACACGCACGCACACACGCATGCACACCCGCTCACACACACATACACATACACACACACCTCCCATCACCAGCTGGATCGGAGAAAGCAGCACTTGGGGAGCAGTTGACATGCTGATCTCTTTAATGGCTACATCCTCCACACCCAACACCCGAGACACTCAGACACACACGCTTTCATTAGTTTAAACCGACTGACTGAAAAAATACAGAATGCAACATTCCTTCCCCCAGATTCACAACACACACGCGCAACTCCCTCCTGCTCTCACACACACATATAGACTATCCTGTTAACTACCCCCACCTTCATGCAATCAGAGGCTCAGAATAGGAAGGAGGGAGAGGAAGCGGCCCTGCATTCACAGGCTGGGAACAAGGAGAAGGAAAAACAGCCGGAACCTGGAATTTACGGAGGAAAAAACAACGGCCATCCAAAAATACCTCAGGACCATCTCCGCAGATAAACAGAATTATCATTACTCTCATCCCCTTGCTCAGGGCAGTTTTCCTTACATACTTCCTCTATCTCATCCTCTGCACATTAATGCTGCTTCTGAAAACTCAACATCGAGGAAACATTCCCCAAGAAGCAGGGCTTTTTGATATTTGCCCAGTGTGATTGCTCCTTAGATCTTTCTTTACAGCCTTCCTCTGTCCCACACGGATCAGGAAAGCCATGCAGAGGGTCTAACTGTGAGCCTCATTAGTCCTTGAGCTAATCAGTGCTAAGTGTGGCAACTGAGTCTTGCAACAGCAGACCAGAAATGCCTCAGCCAGCGGTTCTCCATGGTGCTACGGGATGAGCTCAGTATCGTAAATATTGTACCTGCTTGCCTCCTAAGGGCCCTTATTCATGAAGCTAATGGTTGGACCAGTGTCAGACCGTCAGTGAGGGTCTATCCCCCTAGTTTTTGTTGTATTTTTGCACTGCTGACTCTAGTCATCCTTTGTTGGTGACTTTTTGGCTAATTCAGCATGTTGAATTGGTAGCGCAGACTGTCAGCAAGAGAAAACTTTGTGATTGGCTGTCTCCCTTTGGTAATGCAATCCTGTTTTTGAGTGTTACAAAGTTTTATAACTTTGAGGTTTTATTAAACCCCAGCTCTCAACACTTGAGGTTTAAGCACCATAAGCCAGTCAGATGTCACCAAAGTGCAGAATCTCCTTATTTTTCTAACAACTAGACCGCTTCCCTCTTCTTCCAAAACCAAAAGACAAGTGGCAAAGTTAGAGTAACATGCAACTGTTTACCAAACATATTCCTGATTAGATGCAGTTATATCACAAAATCATTTAAATGGTGTGGATTTGGTTAGCAAAAGCTGCTTTATGATAACAGTGCTTTGCATAGCCACATTCCTTGACTGTTCAGTTTCTTTTTTCAGTGAAGAATGCAGACTACCTCCACCTGCTGGTCTGGAGAGTAATTTTCTTTGCAGGCGCAGAACATGTTCATGCCGACTGGCAGGAGGCTACAGTCTTTGCGATGTGTGTAAGTTCAACTTTTTGGCCAGGACAAAGGCTACGTGAGGAGAAACAACAGTCGGCCTTTGTTGCCTTTAGTTCTTTGATGTCAGTTTGATGTGTCTGGGCCTTAAGCTTCCTGAAGTGGTGAAATAAGATTCTGCATTGCAACACAGTCACATTAACATTGTGAAAGATGAAATCAGATGCTCCTCCTGTGATGAGTCAGCTTACAAGTATGAAAAAAGGGGATCTTTAAGGTGAAAAACATTATTTAAGAGGCTGAATTACCAATTATGGACTTACTTATTGTAAGTTAGTGTCAGTTCTTTAAAAAAGATCTGCTCCTCTCAGCATATGTTAACCAGGTTGTCTCAAATCCAGTGGACAGCAGCGTGACAGAGCCCTTCCTGTGTCAATGAGGTGAGGTTCACTGACCCTGAGGTCATTTCCTCTGACCTCTTCTTCCTAATAGATTCAATTTCCTAGCCAATGGTCTCCTATTAGGATGCTCTAATAGGTCCATACCTCCTTTTCAATAACGCTCATCTTTTGTCTCCAAAACAGGACAATTTTTTTATGTCTTACTTAACTCTGTCATCCTGTCCACATGTGATGTCAGTTAAATGCACAGTTGTGACCTTTCTTACTTGTCCCCAAGCCAGAAAAATGCCAATAACCTCTAAATAACAGAATTAACCTTTCGGTGACATAGTGACGTTGTCTGTTGAACTCATGCAGAGAGCTGTGGATGTGGGCCCACAAAACGTGGTGACTCAGCCATGTCAGCCAGTTTACCTGAGCTAAATGACAACATGCTGCAACAGTGTCTTTTGCCTGTTGCACTGTACTGCAACGGTTAAAATATGGTTCCTAAATTTTATGCCTTGATATAAAACAAACATTTATCTGTAAGATTTAGAAATAGGTGGGTCATTTTATTCCTATTTATAACCTGTAACAGTAGTTGTGGTATCAGTTGTGCATTACTTCCATAGTATTACATGAAGAACATTTTTTAAACATGTCTGTAAAATATTTAAAAGTTATCTAACTGAATTTAATCTCTGCTTATATATCATTTGCCACCAAATCCTTTGTTACATGTAGAAGGCAATTCAGTGGCATGCACCATGTGACCTGTATTTTGCCTTCAGGTGCTGCCTGTTAAAGGCTCCAGGCTGACTGTCGCACAAGACAAGCACCGGGTAGATAACAGTACTGTTGTTTGACTAACTTGCATACATGGTTAATAATAACTAAATTAGTATTTAACTACTAATTCCCTTAAAGGTGCTCATTTATTGTTCTGTTTTTGCAGTACTTAATGAAAATGCATATCATCCTTTTCCCACCAAGACATGCAGATACTATTCTATCCGTCAGTGGTTTCCACGTGCAGCAGGAGGTCAATTTCCATGATGAAAATACTGAGATATGTTTAAAGCAAACATGTCAGATGAGTGTTAACATCCATAAACATCTCAGCCCAAGTCAGATCCATTTCTGTGTGCATGTAAACACAATATGACATCAGGGTATTTAAGCTGGTAATGAGATCTCCAGATTGGTCTCCTTCAGTTTGTTCTTATGTCTTTTCTATTCATTTACTTTATACACTTGTTTGTTTATGCAACCACTGATCAAATTTGAAAATCCTCTGACAGAGATTATACATCCCACCACTGCATGGGAGAACTGCAAAATATGGCCAAAGGCAGTGGAGTTTCGTTTGGTGACTCTAAGTCAATGTGACTAAAACAACTTGGAATGCATTTTGAGATTTGAATGAGCGATGCATTTTATCGTTGCATTCATAAACTGTATAAACTTTACTTGAAGTTAATATTAAAGCACTATTGGATAAGGTTCCTTTCTGTGGTTTTTATCAGGTTATCAGGTTGTTTGTTCCACCATGTCAGTATAACTAAAACATATTCATATCAAATGGCACACAGTAGACATTAATAAAAGTACACTGACACAGATAATCCTTCATGAAAAAATGCTTCATCAGCAAAAACCTGTCTATTGTGGAATTGCATGGCAAGGATGCCAGACCACAAGGTTGCCAAAAATAAACAAAAATTTCAATTTGGTTGTCCTTTCTTTCGCCTACACTATTGGAACGTAGCCTGAAGTGGGCAAAAGAATTTCTGGGTTCTGGAAAAATTACAGTTGAGGGGATGCTTTAAAGAGCTAAATCCCATGTTTGCTTAGATACCCTGGAGTTAACAAACATTTCCAGGATTGCTGATTAACTCTGGAGGTCAAGAGCAAAAAAAAAAAAAAAAAATTAAAAGTCCTCTGTGACTTCAAGTAAGCCATGACCAGTTGCTGATGCAGCGATTCCTCTGATTGCTCTGTCCCACTTTTGCTCTCACTAAGTGGCGTCTTCATCTGCAGCAGTTTCTGTTTATTAGTTTTAGTGTTTGACATTTTCCCAACGCAAGGTCTTATTCAAACAAGCCTGCCCAGAGCACGCTGCTTTAATCACAAACTCCTCTTTTAAGGTAAATACAACTGGATAGCCTGTCAGATAGGCATTTCACAAAACTGAGTTTGTGGTTGTTAGGTATGGCATTTCAGACGTGTATGTGCGCACACACGTGCACATTTTCATACATGTTTGTGTGTCCCCACTGAGAGCGTTATTACAAAGAGCCAATAGGAGCGAAGGACCACACTCTAGCACATCCTGTTTGACTTGACCTCAGAGGATATTCTCCTTTCCCAAGCAAACAAACCGCTGGGTTTTTGGATCGTACCAACGTCGGAGGGGAAGGGAGGGGACGGGAGCCTGGGGATGTCTCTGATGGGGAATCAGTGGGTAGAAGAGACGTTTTTACAAAAGATTTACTGCTCTGCCAAAGAGCTGACCAGGTTTAATCTCTGAAAAAACAGATAGGTGTGTTTCTAAGGTCACCAGCGTTGGCTAAAAAACACTTTTACTAAGCATGTAATCTTAAAACAATCTAATAATAATATACAGCAAAAAATATTTGAGCCTTCTGGATGTTTGGGATTAATAACATAATGCAGCCTCAACCTTTAATTTACAAGCTTTTTTAAGCATCCATCCACATTTTGTCATCTTCTCTAGCAATCATTGCTTTTAATAGTACTTAGTGCTATTCAAAGCAAAAAAAAAAACCCAAACAAACAGAATGAAGAGACATAAGAAGCTACACAGATTGTCCTAGAGCTGCAGCTAACAATCATTTTCAATATAAATTAATGAGTCAAATATTTCCTGAACTGGTTGATTCATTTTTTTTTACTCTATATAATATAAAATATTGAAAATACTTGTAATTTCTTATACAGTCAATTGAGATGCACACAAATAACAAAACAAAATTCCCTGTCATACATGATTAAGAAAAGCAGCAAATCTTAACATTTGAGAAGCTGATATCTGTAGTTTTTGCTTGAAAATAACTAAGATAATTCACCCATTATTAAAGTAGTTGCTAATTAATGTTCTATTAATGAATTAATCCACTAACTGTTGCAGGATGTGAAACAAAAAAATAAGACATAATATTGAAAAAAAATAGTCACACAGTAGATACACATTGTAAATCAACAGCTTCTGGGTGTTCAACGTATTCTTGTGGATGTGAGTTGTTAAGCCTATTTTAGGGTCACGCCCTTCAAAATGGCACCCTAATTAAAAAACCCACATTTTGCCAAACCTTCCTCAGTGACATCATTCAGTCTGCCCCATCTGACACTATTGTTTCGCTGACATCCCAGCATTTGTTTTGCTTTAGTTATTATGCAAAAAGAACGTCTCCTCCTCTAGCTGTATCTGATTAATCCATTATTTGGTTAAGTCGCTCCAGCCCACTCTCTTCAGTCTCCCCGTGGTGTTTTCCTCGGCTAACGGTGGGCCAGCTTGGTGCTGCTGCCGGGAGACTATTGGGATTAATGCTGCCGACTGACACTAATCTCATTGTGGTTAAAGCTTTGGAGAGACTGTGTACACCCACTTCACTCTCACTCCTAAACACTCGCATTTGTGGCACCAATCCACTGGGACATTTATGCCCAAGGAGGGATTTGTGTAGTGGATTCTCTCATTCACTGCTCATCTTATGGGTGGCTTGTTTTGATTTTGTAAATGACTGATATTAGTATATGGACTCTTGAAAACTACTTTTTTAAGATATACAAATAAACTCATGACTTTGCTTAAGCATGTCAAAAAGAAAAATATCCCTGCAAAAATTTTCTTTTTTTCTTTTTTCTGTCCTCCATGATCATCACTATATACTTGATTCTGCACTACATTGTCACATATTCATTCAGACCAGAGTGATGTAGGTCCCCTCACTTATCTGAATGAACAATGAAGATTCTCTGTCCATGGTAAATGATATTCAGTGCTTTTATCAACTTCAGCTGCTGTCACTAAATTTAGCCTATATAGCCTGTGTTTCCATGGATACAACGGTTGAAGTGTGGAGAAGGCTGCAAATTTATAAGATCTATATACTCTGAGTCCATGTCAGCTATTACATTTTGTCTGACCTCTGGACTATTTACATCTGGGCCCCCTTGTACGATTTTACCCAAATGTTATTAACTAACTAGCATGCTGCATCCTATTTAAAGGGGTTTTCCAAAATTCTCTCGGTCTGCCAGTTTTCCAGAGGAGCCACAATTTTTTTATTTTCAAGAGATTAATATTGAATATAAAGAGTTATTAAAACTTCTAAAAATGTGACAGTCTTTTTACAGTCCACTACAATCCTGAGTGCTTTGTGCGGGGTTTGATTTTTATTAGAAGTGGGCTGGGTGAATTTTGCAGAGTTCCTCTTCAGTTACACTCAAACCCAGTCAGTTATTTATAGCCTGACAACAGAGACAACTTCATTTTTTACCTTACTATGTTTTGTTTTATTGGGCTAAAAAATAAAAAACCTTAAAAAAGTCACATGTAACATATGTGAGTTTACTTCAGAGGACCTCAACCTCCTCCTCCTCTAGATCAGGATGTTCTCAGAAAAGGTGAGTTTTGATGACGATGAGGACACCTTTCCTGCAGTTTGCAGCACAACTAAACAACCCTGTTGGTTCATGTTGCTAGTGTACTCGTCAAAAGGCCAGGTCAGTGCTGGTGCACTGCTGTTTTTAGTAAACACCAAAAAGTCAGAGAAAGGAAAGAAAGTTCCAAAACAGAACATGAGTCAGAACAGAAGAGATCCAAGTGTCTAAACGCTCCTGTGAACCCAAAATGTCAATAGTAACAAATTAACTTGAAAATTGTTCGTTTTTTTTTTTAATATGTGACTGTTGTCCAAACTAACCTTTGTATTAAAACAAAAGACTTTTTAGACTTTCAGATCACTTAACAGTATTCAACTTCCACATTATTTGGCTTTCATCAAAAAGACCAATACATCTTAAGTACTCTGCTTCTGCAGGTCATTTCCTTCACCTGCAACTAGAACAAATGAGAAATCCAGAAAGACTCCAATTCTGATTTTCTCTGACTTTCTTTTATGTAGGTCACTGGTGACTTCCTTAAAGGAGCTCTTTCAGGTGTGACTCGGAGGGACCCAGCCTGCAGCCGTGGACTGAACCTGTGCCTCTGTAGAGCAGGTCATAAATCTACCTTTCTCCTCTGGTCTTACTGCAGACGTCACTGTCAATCTGCTGCAACATATTGGCCTCCCTTCACTTAAATCAAGATTTATAATACGTTTACGATAAAGCCCAGATGGACTTCAAACATAAGCTGCATTAAGGAGAGCAAATATCGCCTCCTGGCCTCCTAATCAATATAACAGGTGTCCCGCCAACCAGCTTAACAGGATCAGATAAATATGTCCGACCGCACAGACATGTAGTATATAGTGCCAACTCAGGCTGCTGTCATATTCCAATAATGTGAAGTCTAAATCTATTTCACCTGCTGTGCTTCTGTTACTTTTCCATAGTGTGCGTCCAGGCCATGTCTGCAGCTAAGACTTGTAAAAAACATCCCGGCTTTAAATGAATCCATGTGTTACCAACAGCAGAATGTGTTACTTTCTTCCTCTTATTGTCTGCAGCCTACAAGCCAAAAAACTGAACATGTTATTGCTTTATGTCTACATTAGAAAGAATTTAAACAATCCTTTGAGAGATGCATAATGTTTAATAAAAAAATAGTGACACAAACAGGAAATGCTAAGGTGAATACAGAAAACCTTTTTTGACATATCATTTTTTATACTTTCACTTTAATGTTTTTTTTTATTAGAAAAGTTGTGATCTCTCTTTTTGAAGTATTTCATGTCACAGGCTTAGAAGCTTAGAAGAAATAGCATTAACAAAGTTATTACTGCTATTGATCAAACTGCATAAAATATTTTTATATATTTCAATGAATAATGACTATTTAAATTAGTCTCTAATCATCGGTTAATTCTTAACATTCTGTACTTTCAAATTTAATACTGAGTTCTAGATATCCCACAACTTTAACTTTATTTTGGGTAAATTGTCTAAAATAATGCTAGTTTTATTTCTTCCTTATCAAAAAAGGGTCAGAGGATATTGCATGCTGTACAGATTGTAAAGCCCTATGAGAAAAAACTTTTAAAAAATTGTGATTTTGAGTCATACAAATAAAACTGACTTGGCTTAACAATGAAACAATGACACTACCACATCAGACAGAACATTTGTCTAAATGTTTCTTTTTCGTTCAAGATGCAATACAGATGTGTTCACATATACAGTAGCTTTCATTTCTCTGCCTCATGTCACTCATAAAAAGCATCAAATGATAATGATGATAATGATGTAGATAACATGAAAGAGGCTGACGTCATGGTCACATTCTTCCTTCTTATTTAATATGGCAGCATTCTCAGCATTCCATTGACAACAATAGATATTCTCGTGTCCGCTCTCTGGTCAATCAACCTGTTTACACTTCCTTGTCAGAAGATCACAGTTTATTCGTGAGAACTGGCCGGAATTGTGAGAACAGGAACTGTGGCTTTCTCAACTGCATCCCTCAAATCCATAAACACCTGGGAAGGCATCTGTCTAACAAACAAGCACCAATCTGAAGTGGACCTGCAAACCTGCAGGTTTTCTCTCTGAAGAGTATGAGGCAAAAGAGGAAACAGAGGAGACATGAGACGAGACGCTTTCTTCGTCTTCCATGACACCCACGGACAAGCTTTTGCACACACATCAAAGCAGTTGGATAAAGACTTGAGTATGAACTAAAGTCTGGTCGCTCAGACCCCGCTGTGTTGCTGGAAAGCGGAGAGCTTTGATGCGACATCTTAATATATGCAGGGTCCCAGCTTGTGGCTTAATGAATGGGTCCAAAAAGAATCGGTATGAGCCGCATCAGAGCAGTTGGTTTGTTGTAGGCTCCAGTTGCTGCCTGGCATTGCATAAGAGTGGAATAATACAATGCTTTTTCAGCGCGGCATGTTATAAATAAAACCACAGAAAGCATCTGTTGACAGCTCTCCCTCGGCTCCTCCATTGTAAACGTTGGTGACTGTAGATACCAGTTGACATGTTTTAGAGTTCATAAACTCTGCTTTTTTTCCACATTAGCATTCAAATAAAGTATTCTTAGCTACTTTGTGCTAAACAATGTATATTTCTTTCAAAAAACACAAGAAAGAAGAGGGAATTAAGGTAAATTAGTATGTGATATGTGTGTCTGCTGCAAGCAGTATCATAAAAGAGGAGAAGTCTCTGACAGTATTATGATTGAGTATAGCAGGAGTGAAAGGTTTGTTTCAGCTGCATGAAAAGGAACGTACAGCTCACATATCACTCACTTTTCCTCTTCATGAAAAGAGTTTTGTGTTATCAGCTGTGCTCACCTGTCAAACCTGCTATAAAATACAATTGTCACCCTTTTTTATGGCAGTTCCATGCTTGCCGGGCAAAGGACATACGGTTATAAAAGGAAGATAAGCGGGGTAATATTCATCATAAGATACCATTACTGGCAGGACAGACGGCGCAATAATGAGAGCAAACCCAGAAAAACGATTAAATTTACCCATCCAGAGCAAAAAACAAACACATAAAGTGCAAATTTAGCTCACAGATAGTGTTTGGTTAATTTATGAGGAGAATCAAACTTCACTTTACCACAGCCCAAAGATTCTGCTTTTAGTCTGAGATTTTGTTTGACGAAATCAGAAAGAATCATCAACATTGTAAAGTCAACAAGAAACAGAATTAGCAGGCGAGGGCATATAGACACAGAGAAGAGCAGCATGGCATACAGTCACGCCGAGCCAATGCCATTGTGTCTCTGTGGACCCATTGGAGACACAACAGGTGTGTCAATATGACAAGCATTCAACCAATCCACTATGCCTGCCTCACATAAACACTGAATAAATATAGATGCTTTCCATTTTCACCCTCAGCAGTGCACAGCTACCATAGGAGAGCAAACATTCAGAGATCACGTAGAATTCAAGAAATATATCCAACAAAAGAGTTTGATAACTACATTAAGAACCAGTTGTTTTCACATCAGCTTTCAAAGCATTAAATGAAACATTAATTCATAGATAATACATGAGGAGGGAAAGCAGTTTGTTAAAACTTTGATGCTGTTTGTTAAAACTTTTAAGCTGTTTTAGCTTTACAGTCTAATTAGGCTTTAACAGATACAAATCACAAATGACAGTTATCTAGATTTAAATCACAAATAAATCAAAGGCACAATAGTAAAATAAGTGTAATAAGTGGTTATACTAGTGTTTCTCTTTTGGTGTCCACTTATGAAAAGAATATGCTTTCATATTTAAATTTTTGACATAATTGATAAAATAATGGATGCACAATTGCACAGTTAAAAACATCAAATTTCAGTATTGTTCAGTTTTTTGATACTTTAAAATGTCTTCAGCGACCTTAATATTGCATTTTTTCAGAAGCCTACTGTATCCTCCTCGTGGCATAATTGTGAACAAATCCTGTTGCTGCATGTTATTTCCATTCCTCTCAACATGGGATGTAACACATCCTTCTGAATGTTATTACGGGATTACTGTAGTTTTTCTCCACAAACGCGCGACCGATGCCAAACAGAATTTAGATGAACAGGTTGGAGAAAATTGGCTTGTCCCCTCCATGAACAGACGATACAAAACGGTGCGTCGGGGCTGCCAGTCTCCCACCAGATGGTAAATGAGAGAGACACGGGCGATCGAATAACAAATACAACCAATCAGATTATCAAAAACAACCCATGTATGTAGGGGAAAAACGCTGTGAAAAAGAGATTATTTGTCGAATGCTAACATAAATTCAATTCTCAGACCACAGCATACATGATATTTAATTTGTTTACACTGAATAAATTTGATTTCTCATTTAATTTGTTACGAGACTATTTCATTTCAGACCATTCCGCCTTCTGGTTTTGCGAGTGAAATTAAATTAATTAATTTAAATGGGGAACTAATCGTGTTGTTTCAGCAGCGTTAATAGTGTACTTCAATGTTTGCCAGCGTGTAAAGTTATTTGTCGTCGTGGCAAACTGATACATGAAGGGAGAAATTGTTAGTTTATTAGTCGCGTGCATCACCACTGACATTTTCAGGCCATCAAATTAAACCTTTTATCTTAATCCTGGGAACCTCGCTGCGCGCAGGCCCCATATCATTCCTATTAGCTTTTAAAGGATACTGGGGAGAATAAACCAATTTCACTGATGTAGGTGATTGTGCATGTGTGTGTGAGTGTGTCCGTGTGCGTGTGTGTCAGAGAGAGAGAGAGAGAGAGAGAGAGAGAGAGAGCTCATTTGCATACAGCTGAATACGTCTCCCGTCCCGCACATTACACCCGCATGAGGGCGAGAGAGGGACACGCGCCGCAACAATAGGAGGCACGCTTCCACTAAACCGTAAAACGCATGGGTGGGCATGAAGGGGCACACGCCACCAACAAGATGAAACACACCCAAAATAACATGTTGGAGAAAAGGCACGTTTGGAACCAATGTTAGGCCTGTGTGACCGTGCGTAAAGGAAACCGAGTGAAAGCCAGTCTTTATTAATGTCAAGAAGAATTCGACATCAAGGTCAAAATAAATATTTTTAAACTTAATTTAGGCAGATTAGGAAATTTCCTCTGCCTTTTGTATCTGTCAGAGACTATGGATCTGTTTTGTCTTTAAAAGCCTTAAAAGGTTTTAGTGAAGAAAGTGAATTTCAACGTTCACAGCAACAAAAACAAACGCTGAGGAGATTTTTTTTCTTTTTAATCGCATTTATAGTTTCATTGTTTGTGATGCAGCCCGAGGGAGAGGCACATATGACCCCACGGAGAGTGAGAAGAGAGGGGTTTGAGAGGAAATAGTGCGCACGGCTCCAGCGCTGAGTGAGGGCCAATTAGGCGTGCAATTGAGTGGAACCGAGGGCAAACGAGTGCAAAGGAGTAGACAGTAATTGAATTTATTCTTTCTGTTCTCCATTTTTTGGCTCTCCTTTATTGTCCTTTTACTCACTGTCCATAATGTGTAAATGTGCGTCCGGCGTATTGTGCGCTAAAAATAAGTCAACAGATGTTAGGGCTTGGTAATAATCGCCCAGTATCCATGGTGGTCAGTCAGCACAGTGCCAGTGGGTATTAAATCTGGATAATTGTTGTTGGGTTGGAAGGGAAGGGGGTTGAATATGTAGAGTGGGCGGTGTCAGTTTGGGTGATTGACGGTTTATGTAATGAGCAGCGCAGTGCAAGTCTATATAGCTGGGAGGAGACTCACTACGGTTCATTCACGAGTAATAAGACGAGTGGTGAACGTCCGTGGCGCACTGACGCACCAAGTTCAGCACCAAAACAAGCTCTGAGCCGCGCACATACCGCGGAGTGACCATTGTGGAGTACAGTACCGTGCAAGGAGGGGACGTCCGCTGAGAAAAAGAGGCACGGCTGTGGATACTGGTCTTCCCTCACCTTTGGATAACTTGGAGATTGGAAACCTTTTTCTGCGGACGCTTTTGACGCACGCCAGCAAGGAGCTACGGGAGAACTCCCTTGGAGTGAAGAAGGATTTATACGTGTTTTAGAATTTTTTTTCCATTTGTTTACCTTGGTGTAAATACTTTGGAATAGAAAGGTTTTGCTGCTTTTATTGGCTGGTGACGCGGCTGCCCTGGAGAAGAGAGAAGGATGGCAGCCTGGTTCACCTTTACCATCGCATTCAGCACCACGTTGATATCACAGGTATGAAGGAGGATAACACATCTCCCCGGTGGTCCTGAGACCTCGGCGAAAACAGATGGAGAGCCACTTGTTTCATGATTTTTTTTTTCTTAAAGAATAAGCCATATGTGTCCACACCGACGTTTTCCTAAATCATATTTCTTTCTCTTTTAGGTATTTGGATCCGGTGTTTTTGAGCTCGATCTTCACGAATTTAAAAATCACAAAGGTTTGCTGGCAAACGGAAACGCATGCAAACCAAACTGCAGGACTTATTTTAGAATTTGTTTGAAGAACTATCAGGCTGTGGTCTCCCCAGGTGACTGCATCTTTGGAAGTACAATGACAGGAGTGCTGGGGACAAACTCTTTCAGCGCCAAGGACAGTGGCACTTTACCTAGACCAATTCAAATGCCGTTCAACTTTGGATGGCCGGTAAGAGCAGTGGAGCAGTGTATCCACTTTATTTGTTTAATTACAGCGACCGCCATTATGTTGTTTCATGCAACTGCTATGCATTTTGGGAGCGCACTGGTTATTGGTCAGCTCATCTAATCCATATCATTAGGTAACACTCTTTAGACAAACAGATTGGACTGCTGCGACGTCGTTCATTTCAAAACCCAGAAACCCATGCAATTTAATGTAGCATTTATTACCTCATAAAGTGAAGGCTAATTAAACAGTTTTTTTTTTGTTTTTTTTTTTTGTTTTTTTTTTTTACAATCAAGAGTCTGTAAAATCCAATATTAAAATGATGCTAGCTTTCTACCCCAAATTATAAGCTCTGTAACAAAAAAAAAATGTAGAATGGATTTTAATTAACTTGGTGTGTTTTCTCCTTAGGGGTCATTTTCATTAATAATTGAAGCTTGGCATTCACCTTATGGAAATCTACCTGTAGGTAAGTGCAGCATTTTTTACCACAGGAGGGAGCTCTGTCTGTGCATTTAACACAGGAGGCTCTCTGAACAGTTTCCCATTTTACACAAATACATGCACAAAGAGAAAAGAAAAATATAGGCTATTAAACACAGCTCAGTCACTCATCATGATTCTCTCGCCGCTCCTCTCATTAATTGTTAAAGATTTCACACATTTTCATGCCTATTCACTGCTTTGTTATGAACTTCAGAACACCTTTTTCATTCTTATACCCAATACAATTGAACTTCCTCTGGTTTATTTTTGGCGTGGGAAAGAGCTGTGGGCTTTGGTGAGAATACACAGTGCCTGCCAAAAACCCCTGACTACATCTTCCTGTATTTTACACCTTACTCTGTTCCGCCCTTTGGAAGAGGGGACTGGGCCTGGGAATGTTTTTGCTGACGGAAAGAAAGAGGAAATTTCAACCTGAGTTTATCTTTCATCTAAGCTGTATGGGATTTGATAAGGGATGCAGCTTGGTGCTGGGCAGATTATAAAAGCGAAAGTGAATGACTTTTGAACCCATGAGCCATTTATGATGTAGTTCTTGACATAAAACCACAGTCACCCCAGGACACAGACAAGCTTACTGTCATATATTAATTCTGACTTCCTCCTCCTTCTCTCTTTTCTTCTTTCAGATACCGACAACCCAGAATTTTTGATTAGCCTTTTTGCCATCCAAAGGCAGCTGGGTGTAGGGACTGATTGGTCTCAGGATTTGCAGACCGGAAAACAAACAGAGCTAAGATATTCCTACCGGTTCATCTGCAATGACAGTTACTATGGAGAAAGTTGTTCCAAAAAATGCACACCCAGGGACGACCGATTTGGCCACTACACCTGCAACCGTGATGGGCAGTTATCCTGTCTGCCTGGCTGGAAGGGGAAATACTGCGAAGAACGTAAGCAATTCACAAAACATCCTCTATTAGGCCTGATATTAGGCTGATATCAGCAGTCTGCTTTCAGTCTGAATTTATGAAAATTCACACTGGAATTTTGTTGTCTGAGCTTGTGTCTGTGTATTTTTTTTTTTAAACTGAGAAGCTCATTTAGATGTTTGTAAATGACCTATACATAATAGAAGCTGTAGCTGTGAAGTTTGGAATGATAAGAACTTTTGGTAGGAGTGGGCGGAAAGTCCAAACCTGAAAAGAGTTCTTAGTCCTGTGAGGTTTCCTCATGGTATACTGTAGGACTTGTGCCCATCATCATTGTGGTTTTGGTCCTATAGAAAGAAAAAAGATTTGTGAGCGTGTACAAGACATCAGTAGTTATTAAGTTGTAAGACTGCCCACAGGTCATTATCTTAAGGCCACAAGATGTTGAGCACTATAACAAGACATTAGGTAATGATATCTGGCAAGTTTGACCAGCAATTTTGGTGCAGAATGCATAGTTTAGAGATATTTGCCTCATACAATCTGTAATCATAAAATTCTCATGTGTAATTGGTTGTGGGTATACGTAAAATCATGTAACATGAGGTTAAGGGACAGAGAGCTTTGCATGACAACAGGCACATTATACTTGTGCAAACTACTTGGCCAAATCATAGACCAGCACTCCCAGAACACCTCTGAATGGGTCTATCAGGAGGCCCAATGCCATTTGGCTTCACAATACCAAGGGTCCTTTTCACCAAAACAAATTAATCAAAGAGTAGATTGGAAGGAGGCACCGTGAGAGTAATAGTTACCATGTGCTGGATATGTGACCACATGGGTGACAGCGGATCTGTCATCCATGTCACTTGGTGGTGAAAGAGAAATTGGCATGTGCTATTTGGACTGTGGCGCCAAATTCTAACCAGATGGGCTCACGTGTTGCAATTACAGACGCATCAATCGTCAGTGGCTACAGAAAATATACATGAGAAAGATAGATTAGTCATCTTTCAGACACTATAATTTCCCCTCTCTCTCACACACACACTCCCATACATCAATTTAAACAAGACTGGTCATTTAGGCCAAGCCTACACATTTAAAGAGGATGAGAAACTCAGTTTGAAGCACAATAAAGCCGCAACACACATTGTACATCTTAGCCTACACATATAAAACAGTCCCTAAAATAATCTTATTTAAACTGTAAACAAATGATTAGCTTAAGTGAACACAGCTGTAATGGCTAAATGATCATTTCTGTTAGCTTGTAAATATTTAAATTAGTTAACACAGGTGCGCCTTTACCTGACATATTGATACAATTTATGTCATAAGGATGTCCAATTTAAATTAGTAATGAGCATTTTTGATTATATAATTTCATACAAAAACATACATATTGTACCTTCATAAGCAAGGCCTACTGTATAGCGCGTGCCCGGTAACTTAATCCGCACGCGGGGGGTGCGCGGGCATTGATAGGAGGAGCCCGGACGACTGCACGCGCCAAGGTTAATCGCGGCATTATTATCCGCCACGCGCCATCGATGTTTAGTCCCCTCCATTGTTGGGCGCGCGGTAGTAGCAGCTGCAAATATGGTTCTGGCAGACCACAAACAACAATAGTGACAGCTGTCTGCTATTGAGAGCAAGCATCTGTTCTGGACTAAACCGGCCGCTTACCGTCAGTCGTCTGATATGTCGTCCTGCGAATCAGTGTCATGCAAGACCGGTACACTTAAAACAGGACAAACAGACCCTCAACCGATTTCCCCCGTGGCAGCTGGGGGTGTGGCGGACAGGTTTAGATCAAATGGAGGCTTCTGAGGAAAGTTGAGACACATTGAGGCCTCATGTACTTCAACATTAGAGGCTCACTGTTGGCTATTTCCAGAAAATAGGAGCTCTGTAGCCTTGGGTGCTGTTATGAGGTGTGAGAGGCTCCTGCAGTGTTTTTTAAATAACCTTAGCAACTGACAATTTTATTTTAACAGCAGTTTTCCGAGAGTAGGCCAATATTTTGTCTGATATTTTTATGTATTGTGTTTTATAAATGTGTCCTGATGTAAATGTATGCTGAATTAAAGCAATTGAAGCAAAAAAGAGCAGCAGACTTACTGTATGTTTGTGTTCTTGTTCTTTGCTTTAGCTATCTGTCTGGAGGGCTGCAGTGAGAGGAATGGAAACTGCTCCAAACCTGGCGAGTGTGTGTAAGTATTAATTATGAAGTGTTGAAATAGACTTTGGCTGTTGTGTAGAAAGGAGCACATATGGGAGCACTAAACAGAGTGAGTTACATCTATATGGGGAACTTTGGCCATGTTGATCTAAATACTATTTCATTTTCAAGATCATTGTCACATTATCGTCAGCAACAGTCTCCCAAAATTACAACCAATCGGAGCTGGATATTTCATCTTTGTAAGATCCACACAGTCTATTCTGGCCTCTATGAAAGAGGCTGAAGTTTATTTTGAAATCTCAGTCTCTCCTCTCTCATGTCTCCCTGCGTCACTCGCTAACTTCTCTGCTTCCCATGTTCCTTTCTTGTCACTACCCTCTCTCGCTCACTCACTCACTCACTCACCAACAAGGATAATTCACACACACACACATACACACACACCCGCACACACACACTCTTTCTGGCTGTGAGAAATTCCATCTGAATCCTGTTTTGCCCTGTTTTCAGACACAAATCCATCATTCCCACCGCTAAAACGGACCCAAATTGAGGTTAAACCCTTTAGATAACCAACACCGTAAAGCGGCGCCCATGCTTCTGCTCGCTCAGCAGAAAATGCTGGAACCTTAAAAGTACATTTCAAGTCCCACAATCTCATGGTTCAACAAGATTACTGCACACTGTGCTAAGAAATAGATATTCATGAGAAAACAGGAAATAAATGACGTAGACTCTGGGCTGACTGTCAGAAAGTAACATTTCACCTTTTACCCATTAATCAATTACAGTAAATTATCATTATTGTAATACACTGCGCATAGCTGCAGAGTTGTTTGATCACTAACTTTAGTCTTGTAGTTATTGCATTCATATTGTTTGTGGTGTAGACAATTCTTCTATCATTATTCACTATTGTTATTGATGTAACCAATACATGGTAGTGTGTTGCCATGGTAACGACATTGCATGCAGAAGTAGCAACCAGTAGCTCCTCAAAAACTTGATACATTTTTTTCATCTCTGTTTGTCAAACAAATATGACTTATGAGAGGAATAAACCTGCAACACTGGAAAAGGAAGCGCTGGCTGTGAAATAAAGGCAGCAGATTTTTGAAACTATCACTGCCCACGATAACTTCTAACCACGCAGTCAGACAAGCCGGATCATCCCAGAAGGAGAAGGGAGAGATTAGGAATAAGAGTCATTAGCCCACCTTGGACTGCCCTACTTATGTGCAGTCAAAGCAAAATAAACTGAAAGAAATGGGAGTCTTGATGGATAAGCAGCAGAAAACACACAGGCTGTGGTGTGTACACCTTAGCAAAAACCTTTCTCCACCACAACACCCTAGATTAAGCGGTTGCCCTTGACTTTGGCTATGAGGAAAAAGGGAAGAAAGAAGGTCGACATTTTCTTTTACGTCACTGATGTTTGGGACCTAAATAAGTTAAACTTTATGAACAATCTCTCTCAGAGCTTGAACTTTTTATTTAAAGATCATGACCTTAATGTCATCACTTTCTAGTTGCTGATGTTTACATTCTGCCATTCTATTGTACTAAATGAGGGACTACAAGTCATGATTTTGTTGTGCAACCCTTTGTTGCACAAGGTTAAAAAAAATGCCTTTTACCTTGTACCTTACCTTGTAACTGATCTATAATGATGTATTTACATTACCAGTGCCAATGCATGTCAGCTTAGCCTTTTAATAAAAACCCCTTTCAATTTATTTTTTTCATGATCAACATGATTGATAACTGATTCCATAGTTTAACTGCCAGCTAATCCATGACAGGGTGATAAAGCAACATAAGTTGAATGACTGCAATGTTTGATAGAATTAAAATCAAATGAGATAGAAGTATTAGATTTAGATAGGGTTATCAGTGTAAATTATCAGATATGTTATATGAGGAATAAGCTATTAACCGAAGAACCTGTTTTGTGTTTTTGCAGATGCAGAGAGGGTTGGCAGGGCACATTCTGCGACGAGTGTAAGAAGTACCCGGCCTGTAAGCACGGTACCTGCCAGCTGCCGTGGCAGTGTAACTGTCAGGAGGGCTGGGGAGGCGTATTATGTGATCAAGGTACACCACACAACTTGGACCACTGCTGCTGTTCCTTTTTAAAAGATGTTCTCGTGTTACTTGTGCACTGTTTTCATTTGAATTAACTTGAAAGCATTAGTAAATTAGGTTTCCTCTGAAGTGTTCCATTCATAGCCTTGCGCACATCCGGGATGGATGGTCTTTTTTTTTTCCGTCCTTGTAAACAAACACTCATCTCTCCCCTCAGATCTGAACTTCTGCACCCATCACCGTCCCTGTGTGAATGGCGCCACCTGTATGAACACAGGACAGGGTAGCTATACATGTACATGCCTGCCTGGTTTCACTGGGGTCAACTGTGAGCTGGAGATGCAGGAGTGTGACAGCAACCCCTGCAGGAACGGAGGGATATGCACAGTAAGTTGGAAACAGATTCATCTTTGCATTTACATACATTTATTTTGGCTTATTCTTTAGGCTATCCAACTAACTTTTCTTCTCTTTTTTAAAATTTCCCCAGAATTTGGAAAGCGGCTACATGTGCACATGCCCCCAAGGTTTTGAAGGCACCCACTGTGAGCACAGCCTTCTGACATGCGCCGACTCCCCCTGTTTCCACAGTGGCAAATGCTGGGAGAAGGACAATGGCCGCAGCTACATGTGCGAGTGTCCCCGCAGCTACACCGGACTCAACTGTGAGAAGAGAGTGGACAAGTGCACGTCGCTTCCCTGCGCTAATGGTACAGTCTTCCTCCCCTCTTTGCACCCCCCCTCCTTCCCTTTCTGAACTTCCCCTCGCTCTTTCTCCCCCCTTCAAATTCCTGCAACTGGAAGCAGTGAGGAACAACAGGAATTGGTGGGAACTTGGTGTCTATTGTCCTCCGCATAAACACTCGTCAGCTCAGAGCAGCAGCTTGTAAATGTCGCCACAGCTTGTTGCAGTTGTTGATGAAAGGAGACAAATATCCAGCGCGGCTCAGTTTCTGTCTTTTTGTAAACATGGTGGGCTCTCAGATTGGTCTGTGCTGGGAGAACAATACACTGTTCTGTGGTCAAACTGTGGATTTGCTGGATATGTGTGAACCGAAGGGGCCTTGGGGAAGGGTTTAAGGAAATAATGTTCTTTCTGATTTTGAAATGCCATGATGTCGCAATTGTTGATGCTAACCATTTGCCTCTCCTCTTCTCTTCGGTAGGTGGTCGGTGTCTTATTCATGGTGGTGTGCGTATGTGTAGCTGCCGTGCAGGATTTACCGGGCAGCGCTGTGAAATCAACATCAATGAGTGCGCCGGCAGCCCCTGC
Organism: Acanthurus lineatus; assembly: GCA_029814665.1. Lineage (NCBI taxonomy): Eukaryota > Metazoa > Chordata > Actinopteri > Acanthuriformes > Acanthuridae > Acanthurus > Acanthurus lineatus. The sequence goes on along the minus strand of JAPZDV010000010.1, from coordinate 8,060,186 downwards.
CTTAACGGTGGCACCTGTCAAGACAGAATCAACGACTACACCTGCGTCTGCCCTGCTGGCTATACGGGACGCAACTGCGACAGAATCCTAGATGAATGCACCCTTCGCCCCTGCCTCAACGGGGGTGTTTGCACTGGGGAAGGTGGCCCAGGCAAGGTGCCAGCTACCTGCATCTGCGCATCAGGCTTCAGTGGACCTCGCTGCGAGTTCTTTGCTTCTACCGCCAATGCAGAGATTGAAGATGGCTTCCAGTGGGCAGCGGTCTCTCTGGCTGTGGGGCTGGTGGCGCTGCTGGTGCTGCTGTGCATGGTGGGCTTGGCTTTGAGGCACATCCACAGGCAGGCCCAGAGAGAGAGGGGAGACACAGAGACTATGAACAACTTGTCCAATGTTCAGAGAGACAACCTGATCCCGGCGTCCCAGCTGAAAAACACCAATCAGAAAATCGGCCTGGAGGTGGACTGTGATTCAGAGAAATCAAACTTTATCCACAAAAACTATCACTTGGACTCCTACAACTCTAAATCAAAGGAGTTCAAGGATGAAAAGTCACATGAGGATAAAAGTCTTATTTATGACAAATGTTTAGAAGACAAAATGCCCTTGAGTCGAATGTACAGGTAAGAGGAACCACATTATCACTTCCTGTATTTAACTGGATATATTGTAATGTGTGTGAATGTACTAGAACTTTTCCATAGATTTCCTCTGCCTATTGTGTTCACTTAGTGTGGAAATTACTGTTAATGGATGCTCTGACTCACGCATTGCATCAGTGCAATTGTTTGAACCCGGCTTGAATAGCCTGGATTCTTCATTCGTACAGAGTTTATACATCATTGACAACTAGCATGTGCCTCACTGTACATGTGTGCGTCTGATGCATAGCTGTGCCATGTGCTTCTAGTTTGTGTTAACACAAAGTGTGATTTGTGTTTGCAGTGAAAAACCAGAGTGTAGGATATCAACAATATGTTCCTCAAGAGACTCCATGTACCAGTCGGTATTTGTTATAGCAGAGGAGAGGAGGGAGTGCGTCATAGCAACTGAGGTAAGCTTAAAAATAATAATAAATACATCTTCATGATCATTTCCACAAAATTCACCACTTGACATGCATCATATGGTCTCAAGTGCACTATCCCTCACTGGTGCACCCACACTTATGACAGGGGAAGATGATATTTGTAGAAAGACTGTATACACCCTCTGGTTTATGGACCTAAACTGGGGAAAGCCCAATCAACTTCACTATTGGTTTCTGTGAATTATTTTGGCTATACTTCATCTTGGCCATGTGATGACCTAAAGTCTGAACTCATACTGATTCCTCACACATGTTTGGCTCAGCTTGGTCTCAAAGGTGCTATGTTTTACTGCTGTGGCATTTGGTGGAATTTTTTTAAGATGTTCATTTCCAAGTAAAATATAATGTTGATGCTTCAGCACATGACCTATAATAGTTCAAAAAAGTGCTGTGAAAACACTTGAAGAGAAGTTTCAGCTTTGGGACCATTGTGTTGTTTCATTTAGTTGTATATCTACTACAAATTCTTCCTCTTTTTTTTTATCCCACAGGTATAAACTGTGAGGGGTCTGAAAGCGATGGAACGAGGAAAAAGACACAATCGAGGCAGAATATCATATTCTGGATTGTTTACAAATGCTGAGAGGAGACTGGAGATTGTTTAAGATGTCCACTGCTGCTCTGGAACACTTGAGAACTGGAGAGGGCAGACACCTCTGCTCTGCGAAAACAAACAAAAAAAAAAGAACGGAACTGAGAAACTTTATGTTGACCGAGTGTTTGTATGCAAAACATGTACAGTGAAGGACCTCTCTCAGTTGTGACAATGCTTAAAAGGACTGGCGAACAGACTGACTACACAAGGTGTGAAGACTGACAGAGCATCGATGAATTACTAATTTATAATCTCGGCCATACTGGACAGTAGAAGGAGGTGAAGGTGGATCATTGCGCCCCCCCCTCCCCTCGTATCTGACCCGGCCTCGTGTGATAATCATGATGACTTTCACAGCCAACCAATCAGTAAAAATAAGGTGCCTAAGATTTGACCCCTTCAAATCCACCCCAACCCCCACCCCCCTCACCTCACACACTCACTCCTGCCATCTTCGCCTGCTATGCAAGACTCAGGGTCGAGAAGAGTGAACTCACCCACCGTCACAATCCAACCTCAAAAACACTGAGAGCTATGAATGTCTGAAACTAATCTTCAACTGTCAATCACTTGAAAATGACTGGTTGGACTTTTCCATGCAACGGTGAAGATTGTATGCAGCCCAAATTCACTAGAAGCCTTAAAAGAGGGGGTTTGAATGCTAAATTTGTGCCCTTGTCTGTTCTTGGATCATTTGCACTACAAAAATAAATCGGGGAAAATACTTTTTTTAATCAACAGGGATTGGAAGAGAAAACCACAGGAACGCAAAAGTCAGTGCCGTGCCAGCAAGATCCAAGAGAAAGGAAAGGTTTGCATAGAGAAGTTTTTTGTTTTGTTTTGTTTTGTTTTTTTATGCAACCCGACTGAGAAAAACAAAGAGACTTAAAAACAAGGAGAAAGACTGTCACACCACTGCCTGCCTATAATAAATTTCAAAAAATACAGAACCAATAATGTAATTTTTTAAAATGATTATTTCCAGAGTTTAATTTAAATATGACACACTGCTCTTTATATGTTTTATAATATTATTTTGTATATAATGCATATTTATAAGGACCAAACTTCTGAAGAATAAAACTTCCTTGAAAACAGTTTTTCAGTTTGATGTCAGTTAATGCTAAAATAACATTGTTTTTTTAGATCAGTTTTAAATAATGAGCAAATGTGGGTTCCATTTGTTTTTATTTGATTTATTTTCATAAACGGAACATTGTTGAAGCTTAAAAAAACGTGTGCTCAATTTCTCTGCAATGCTAGAACTCTTAAATTGCAAGCAGGTTTATTAATATGAAATCCAGCTGCTCTCCTTCATTCACACATTATATTTAATGTTCTGGACATTAGATATAGACATAAAGGCCCTTGACTGTGGCATCACTACTTTGAGTAATTCCTGGAAACGCCTTTGGCTCCCGCCCCACTCACCCACTCCTCGTCCTCTCTCTGGTCCTAAATTGGCTTGAAATTCAAATCCGTTTCCACGGATACCACCCCCTCAAGCTGGAAATGGCGAAACAAAGCCAGGCGCAGGGCAAAGGGGAACGCCCCCCTCCCCTCTCATAATACTCACACACGCACACACATCTACATGTGCACACACACACACACATACACACACACACACACACACACACACACAAACCAACCAACCAAACAGATGCCGTGGGGGGAGCGCGGAGTGAGTCTGTAGTGCCATAAAAACAGCAGCATATGCCAGGCCTCTCGCCCCATGTGCATGACACACAGAGTGCACAGACCACCTCCCATAAAAAAAACACACTTGAGCACTTACAGGCCCCCCAACTGCTTGCCTCCCCTTCAGGGTTAAGAGCAATATTTCAATGCCCGGTTCTGTGCTACCCATTCCCGCAAACAAAGCTGGGGGAGAGAGAGCCTGGCATTGGGGGCTGTCACCAGAAGGGAGGGGGAGCCAGATGGGAACCAGTGGATCTGCTATGAATCTGCATAAATAAAAAGATGAAAAAGTTGACTCGTCAGAGCAATCTGGTCAAGATATCGCCCATGGATCCGTATGAAAATTCATACCCTCGTGTCTGAAAATCAGTTTTGTATAAAACGTGTCATCCGCATTATCAAAGTCTCCTGCCTGCAGTTAACAGAAATCCTGCGACAGTCAACACCCCTAATCAGCAGCAATCAACACTCGGCAGAGAATCTGGATGGCTTTTCCCTTACACACATCCTGTTAGCCTGTTGACCTAGGCATCCTCATCTAAAGGCTTATGTTGTTGTGTGTGCGTGAAAAAAAAGCAGTTTGGATAAAGGTGCTTCCGGCTCTGCTCAAGAAAAACACACGTTATCAAAACGATTAATCATCTACTCAGAGCCCCCCCATGTTCTTGGCTGTTACCTGACCCAGCTTGATAGTACTTAAAAGTTTCTTCCCCCATCATCATTCTCACACCTTTAAGCAGACACACACACCCTCGTTCACACTCGATCGCAGTGGCAAACACATGCTAGGGCTTTGCTCTTTGGCCTTTGGGTCTCCATAGCATTGACATGCATTTTCATTGTGTTATAATCACAGCATCCTGTTTGTGACCCTGTGACATCAGTTCCTGTTTCCTCCCTGATTAAAAAATGCAGAACATGCCGGCATGGACCGAAGGTTTTTCTCACGCATTGCTTTCTTCAATGTGCACCAGCTCGCACAGATGACTTTGTGCTTTCAGGAAACAACCTCAAAACAAGCAAGAGCACAGACAAACATGCTAATCAGCACTATTTAATCTGAAAAAGGAAGAGGGGGGAATCTGTGATGTTGATGTCATGAATGGAGACTCAGGAAGCAGATTTGAAATTTAAATCTTCCTATCTCTTCATGAAGAGTGGAAGTCTCTCTATAAAACTTGTGATGCTCACAATCACAGTCAAGAGTGCAAAACCGCTAGTTAGCTCCAGCTTTCTTTTAATAGATGCAACTCTTTTCATTTGGAGTCTCATTTGGCTATTAATTGTGCTGTCTATGTACAACCGTGTGTAGGAAGTTTTGTAATGATGCTATTACTCATTGTTCTGCCACCTTGCGCTGTCCTGCATACATAGTCTTCCCATTAATTAACACTAGGTGTCAGTAAGAAACCCATACTCAGGAAATGAGTGGTCAGTGCATGCCAAAATTAAACCCTTAGGTACATTCAAGTTCAAGCTATAGCCACATAGCTGGAACAGCATCACATAACCAAATTACTTCAGAGCATTGAACAATAACTCATAAAGACATGATGCATCCAGTAATTCAGACAAACCGAATGAAAGAGTTAGAGACACAATCTGAGGCATTGACAACTCCCAGTAACACAACCACAAGCTTCTGACCTACTAAAGAATGTTTACATCATAGTCAAAAATAGCATCCGCCCTCCTTGCCGCAGGAGTGATATATGGAGTCTGTCTTGTTTGTCTGCATGTACTTCATATCTTGTGAAGCAGAAAAACAAGCAGGGCCACTGGAAACAGGGTCAAAAGCCACACAAGTTCAATAAAAGTTCATATTTTAGTCAGGCTTGAATGGTGACAGTTTGACAGAAAAGGCAAACAGACAGGTGAATATTGGATAAATCAACAAGTCTAAATATCAAATCAGTGCACTAGATTAGATCACAGACAGTGCTGCCACTGTGGCTTAGCCCAGAGATGCTGTAGCAACAGGCTTGAGGAGTGGATGGACGTTGAAGACAACAACGTAATGGGATAGAAGCTTGCGCATGACACAGGGTCGCTCAAAGGCCTGGATTGTGTGGTGCTTTAGGTTTATGAGGAGCTGGTACAGTTGTCTGGGCTCTTATGAGGGCAGATAATGCCAGCTATTTATAGATAATCTATTGAGCACAGATGAGCCTCTACTATCACAGTATATCAGATTTAGCTTGTCTTTGCTCTGTGAAGTGAAGGTACAGTTGAATTTTTCTTATCGAAGTGGTCTTTTTAAGTGTTTGGTTTGTTGATGTGCATGGTGTTGGTGTTGTCCACACACAGTCAAAAACTGGGTTGATTATAAAACTCAGAAATGACCTATTTTGTATGTGAGCCAACCTTTGGTTACTAGGGCATGATGTTTGGTAAGTGGTGCAAAAAGGCACACGTGGATATGCCTGTTTGCAGAGTTGGATTAGTTCCACAGGAATGGCCTTACCAGCCAGTCACGTGTCTAATCAAACTGACCCTTATCTGCTGGAGGTATCAACAAACGTGAAAGTGAATATACACAACAAACAAAATTTTAAGAGTTCTGTTATTGAGTTGTTTCCGTAGCTAGCTGCACAGGGCTGAGTGTGTTGGCAGTGAAGGATTCTTGGGTGTCACTGACTTTTCTTGACATAAATCTTTTAGCTTTGGGACTAGATTCCAGCCCTCTCTTGCCCTGGCTCATCTAACATCCATGAAGGGTGCTCATTTGCTTACTCACATGTCAAGAGTGATTTCCATCCATACAGCATTCAGTTCATGTGGAGGAGCAAATTTTATTTAATGTGTGTTAAATTTCACCTCACATTTCATTTTATATTTTTTTCCTTAATTTTCTTTATGGAATAATGTGTGAAATAAAATACACCGCCCTTTTTAGGCCCCCCTCCCAGATCAAATCTGATGCAATGCCTTGGTATGTTACTTGGTTGCTGTTAGGGCCCTGAAATGCTGTAGGAAGTTGCATCAGCCTCATCAAGTCTGAACCATATGGATTTTTTTTCAGGGAATGACAACACAGCAACCAATCAAAAACTGAGTCAATTGGAGTGACAGCTAAATAGCCAATCACATTAAAAAATGGGGGTGAGTAGCAAGTAGAGTTTGAGCCAATAGTATAAACGATTGGGTTTAAAGTTCCGCCTTCTTCGGCGCACCGGAATGTAATTGGATGAATATGATGGAAAACCGGCCTTCTTTAAATATTATTGGTCGAAAATACTGACATGGACTCGCCCAACGGCTCTGGAGTGTATAAATAAGTGAGCGGCGCTTCGCCATGTTATCGAGGATCAGCTTTAAATCGCCGTCGCAACCCACAACGCAGGGTAAGACAAATCGAAGGACGTTTTTAACGTCAACATTACTAAATACCTCGTTATTTTCATTATTTAACTTTAAGCTCGTAACGTCACCGCCAGCGAATCGGCTGGCGGAAACTGTTTTTGATTTTTTTCTCATTGATTACAAAGCCAAATCGGCTGCCATGGATTTTTAAGGCATAATGCGGCAACTTTAATGCAATGGCAATGCATAGTGCAAGGCAAAATCAACTGCGAAATTCCATCTTCGCAACTGCCAAGCAGTTGGGCTCAAATACCGTCCGCGGTATACCTGTGAGCCAACCGGTCCCACTGCTCCTGGACCGGAGGAAGCTAACGTTAGCTAGCTAGTCATCTTAGCTAACAACGTCGAATTGAAAGAGTGGTCCATCGATTCATCCGAACGTCGTCAACACTATCGATCAAAATGAAGCCTCAAGACATAATCGCCGGAAAGAACAGCCTATGGATCTTCGGGTACGGGTCACTGGTGTGGAAGCCTGACTTCAAGTACAAGAGGAGCAAGGTCGGCTACATTCAAGGCTACAAGAGACGTTTTTGGCACGGAGACAACTTCCATCGCGGGAACGACAAGCTGGTAAGATGCTTAATGTGTTAACTTGTTATGTCATGTGTTGTAACATGCTTACTTTAGCACAGTTAGCCGCTGTGATGCTGCTGTTTGTGAGCTGCTGGCTCAGTCTGTTTCAGGCGTTGTCAATGACGTGACCCATTTCTCTTCTTTCCCCGCAGCCCGGAAGAGTGGTGACGCTGGTTGAAGATGTTGACGTAAGTGGAAAGCCCCCTTCCTATTGGCTTACTGGTGATGCTGTACAGGCTGCCACGGAGTTTCCAGGCTTAAGAAAATTCAGTGAAATCCCCAACACTGAATAATAAAATGTTCTATGTTTTCACAGGCAAGCACCTGGGGTGTGGCATTCGAGGTTACAGGCTCTCAAGTTGAGGAGTCCTTGAAGTACCTCAATGTGCGTGAGACGGTCTGTGGTGGCTACATCACCAAAATGGTGGATTTCTTCGCTGAGGGGGAGAGCCAGCAGCCGGTTCAGGCGCTGCTGTACATCGCCACCTCTGACAACCCCCTCTACCTCGGCCCGGCCAGCGCAAAGGAGATCGGATTCCAGATCGCCGTGTGCAGAGGGAAGTCAGGCTACAACCTTGAGTATCTGCTTCGGCTGGCTGAGTTCATGAGGAGCTACTGCCCACATGTTGAGGACCAGCACCTGTTCTCCATCGAGGCGGCAGCCCTGACCGTGGTGTTCTACATGTTAGCAGCCCAGTAGCTCGTACCCTTTGTCTCACTTAGCTTATCTAGTTAATCAATACACTTCCCACACACTCACACACTCTCACAACACTGAGGCAATTCACCTGTCATGTCCAGTCATACAGTCATATGCTGGGAAAACTCACCTTTACACTACCATCCAGTGTACTTGAATTCACCAAATGCTATAAGTGATTTGGGGAAAAAAAAAGGGAACATGATGATAAAAGAATTGTTTTTCTCAGAAGCATGAGCTAATGTTTACATTGTAACGTTGCACCAGGTACAAGTTTGTACATTGACAAAATGTATAATCTAACAATTTTTCTTTATTGTAAACATCTGTGCATTTCTGTTTTTTAAGGCACATTAACAGTTTTTTTTTTAACTTGCACGGTTCAGATTCCGTCCAGTCCATTCAGACGGTAAAACAGTTATTGTGTGGCATTGTGGTAGCTGAACGTGTTTGCCAGTTCAACATATGGTTGCTGTGGTTTTTGATGGTTTAGTCCTTTTTTCAAAAGAGAGAAAAGTTGCTTGCACCAAACTTTTCCACACAGTGTACCGGCAAATACCAATAAACCGTGAAAATACCCCTTTTGTTGTCATTTTGTGCTTTCCAGTAACTCTAATGTGACTTGTAAAGTTTTTGCGGAACATGAACTTGAGAAATTTAGTGCTAGCCACAAAAAGTTCCCTCATGGCGTTGTGGTTCATAGCTTCTGATTACTCAAGTAAAGCTTGATTTTTGCTTCTATATTGTGGTGAGGAAAATATTGGCAATATAAAATGGTACCATGCATTTGGAAACTATTGAAGGTGCCAGATGACTTAGATGAAGGCCAGTGGTTAAGACCCCCGGGTGATTCTTGGATAACTGAGAGCCACAAGATGATTGAGGGATATGAAACACATTTATACTGACTTTTCTACTGGAAACTGTCACCTCCTTAGGCCTTTAAAATTAAACAGTCTGAGAAGATGAAGTCACTGTTCACAACTCCCCATGAAGGTTTTATATCCTTTGTTGAGAAACACGTTTTTGTTTTAAGGGTCAGAAGCTAAAAATATAAAAAAAATATAACAGATATTACATGTTTCATATTTTAAGCTGGGTATGTACACACTTGATAAGAAGACCATACATGTCTGAGTCTGGCTCCAAGATACAGGTTTTCTTAGTTTTAGTAAGCTGGATAACTTAACTGAGTAAACCCTGGAGCAGCACGTGTTCCAGATTTGATGAGGCTGCAAGTTATACTGAGCATCATTATCCAGATAACTCTGTTTTTTTTGATTGGCTCCTTGGGTAAACACATATACAAACATGCATTGGCCACTCCCAAACACTGGCCAGAGCAGTTTGTACCTTGGATGCGGTTCAAGTCAAGAGTCTATCTAGGTGCAGAGGCTTATATAACTGCCGGCCGGGAACAAGCCTAGACCTGGAAGTCCTGTGTTTACAGTCTGCTCCGCGGCCATGTCAGAGGGCACCAGTAAGAACATAATGCTGAGGTGCTCATTGAGATGAAATCTTACCGGTGCTGCACCAAACCATGTGAACATTTACTCACATTAATTCACATGCACTTTAAGGTATTGACTTCAGACGTCTTCACAGCCCACAAACATTTCAAATACATTGCATTGATTGGGTTGTTTCTGTGTGTTTTAATCAGACCAGGACCTCATTAAGTACAGCATTATTAAAGGGTAATTTCACCCAAATTACAAATAGTTTGCAGATGGTTTCAGGTGCAAGAGTTTTGAAGATCTGCCTCAAAATCCAGTATAATGGAGAGGAATGGAACTCGGTTTTTATTTACTCAAATAAGTCTACGTAGTTGTTGTTTCTAAAAAAAAAAAAAAAACAGGTCTTACTGTAAAGAGTAGATATCCCTAGATATCCCTATCTACTCTTTACAGTGAGACCTCAGTTTTCTTATTTAGAAAGCTTTTTTTTTTAAATGGTCGTGTGAGGACTTGACCACCTCATCATCCTGAGTTACAGGGATACTGTTTATGGAAAGGCAACAGATGATAACACTTAAGTAGGGCTGGATATGACCTTTGGGTGCAAAGAGAGGCCCTTCCAAACTAGATTTTATTTTTAATGTTGTCTGTTAAAAGAACACTGTGCAACATTTTTACAAGAGTCTGAGTGTGAATTGTAAACTGGATATAAAGCAAAAATTAAGTGGTTCTAGTTCACAGACTTGGGGTGTGTATTGGTAATGACTTCACATTTCAGGTCTAAATTGCAGTGTGTAAACATTGTTAAAGATCATAAAATTTTGGTTAATAGGTCACAGATGCTTCATTATATCTGAATGATTTACACAAATGATACAAGCATAATGGAAAAAAAACAGACTAAGCAGAAAAGATTGATTAAGCACTCCTTTATTTTCAGTTGGCTCCTCCTGTTAGTAAAATGGCTGAAGCATTTCTTCATATGTACATGACCTATAAAAATAGACAGGCAAATGGGGGAAAAGCCAGAGGAAATGTCGCTCTCATCAGTATGTACATCAATATAGAACATCATATTTAATCACACTATTAACACCAAACAAACAAAATCTATAACAGATGTAGTGCTCAACTTAGGACACTGATGCAAACCTTTTTTTTCTCTCTCTAAAACATCAATGGCGTCAAAGAGAACCACAGACTCCTCATCACCAAAAAACAACATTTCTAAAAAGTAAAAAATGGCTTCATTACAATTTACACTGTTTTACAGGCGAACATCTCATTCACAATTATCATGGATTGCTTATTTTTAACATAACCCAAATAACTTAAATATCAGAAAATCAAATAATCTGAGTGAAATCATAAATTTACTGTTAGCAGCACTGCTGTATCAACAGGTCCCCTCATTTTTTATCAATTATTTTACATCATTCATTCATTCATTCACTTTCCTGCTGGACAAAAAATATATAATGAATTTTAGTTTCCCTCTGTATGGAAATACATTTTATGGACAAGGATTTTTTTTTTCAAAATGCTAAGACCTGCCACATTGGTATGGGCATAACTTCTTTATTACAAAAATAAGAGCTTCAGTAGAAAAGCTGCAGACATTGTTCGGTAATCTATGGGTTGGTAAAGTTTGGGTTTACATTATGATCTATGAAATGCAGAATCATCCACCGGTTTGCATTGAGCATTTCTACAGAACAATTAAATAACTTATGTACATTATGAGAATCACTAACATCAAAAAAAGGAAGACGTGGCTCAGTGCATTTGACAGGAACTCCCCTGCCCTCCTACCCTGGCAATCAGAGGGATCTCGAAGCCCTTAACGCTGCATGTGTTGGTTCACGTCCGTGTTGTAACATTGACACTAGTTAGCAAATCAAGGGATTCCTGTCATGAGTAGAAAGTACAGTCCGTCTTCTCAAAAAGCACTTGGAAATACTTGTCACAATGGGAAAAAAAATATACTCAAGGCAGATTTTGTCCACTGACCAGGACACGTTGAAATAAAACTAAACTCAAATGTGGAGGCTGGTGGGACTGTACCTTCAAATGACTCTGTGTGTGTGTGTGTGTGTGTACAGGGTCCTTTTAGATGCTGAGTCACAAAGCATGGTCCTCCAGGTAGCGAGCATCAGTTACTATATATACTGTATTACCCATTTGTTAGTCTAGCTGTAGGGTGTCTGTGGGGATCACAGTGAGAGCGGGTCACTTTTCTGTATGTGTTCTATATTGAGACAGTTGTGCATCTGTGTGTGTGTGTATGTGTGTGAGGGCACTTTCATGTGTGTATGAGTGCATTATCGAGCCCCAGGACCACCAGGGCCCTTGCCTTTCCTGACTACACCATGGCTGCTGTGGTGGTGGCTGTGGGCCAGCTGTTTGTGGGGGCTCGGGGTGGAAGCCCCTCCCTTGGCCTGGGGAGAGGAGCTCCTGCTGGGGTTGAATGCTGGGCTAGTACCAGACCGGCCCAGGGAAGGTTGCAAGGGGCTGGACACAGACAGGCCTGCTGGGAAAAGGAACAGGCATGGTTACTCTTAAACCAGAGCAGCAATGTGTCTTAATTAAATGCTATTATAATTATTCCTATTATAAATTAGAAGACAGGACTTTATTTCTTAATTTCCCTGTTCTACAGTTCTATCAAGCTCACCACTTTTATCATGTTTTTATGTTTTCTTTATAGATTCAGTAAAAAGTTCATGTTCAGCAGTTGTTCCATCAGTAGATGAGTAAAATAGTGAAAATCAGAGTAGCAGAGTGATGAGTATAACATGATTGTTGTTATACTGATGGAGTTAGTGTCGTGGAATTTTATGTTCATGCTTGCCATGTTCTTATCATCAATTTAAACAATTTAACCTTCTTTCCACAATTTAAAGATCTAAGTTTAAAGTTATCTCTCTGGTGTCGTCGTTCTTTCCCAAAAGAACAAAATCAAAGAAGCTTTGAGAATGATTCAGGCCAGGTGAGCAGAACAGACCAGAAACAGGCAGAGCACCATGTCTTTCACACCAACACTGCTCTATGAGTCAGCACAGCTCTTCCTTTTCAGTTGTAACTTGTTTTTAGTGAAGAAAGGCTTGTTTAGTCTCTTTTTAATTACAGAGTTGGGGGGAGGGGGCTGTTTATCTGAAAACAGTTTCTCTAAAGCGCGAAACAACAGAGAAGATAACTTGCAACCAGGCTAAGGGAAGTCATTCTCCTCGCCCCATGTCAACAACCATAAGAGATGTTTGACCAAGAAATGTGATATTATTTAAATAAAGAGCATTTAGCTAAGAAGAAGTTTAGTTTGGGTATTTGAATTTTGGTGTAGAACAGAAGTGGCCTGTCAGTGTTTATTCATCGGTGTAAAAGTCAATATAATATTTACTAACCTTTAGAAACACTGTAACCATAAGCGGCATAAGCTGCAGCTGATGCTGCGGCAGCACCAGCCTTTGCTCCTGCCATGGCTGCGGCGCTGCCCGCTGTAGACTTGCGCCCACGTCCTTTCCCTCCAGACTTAGCCCCGCCTCCTGATCCTTTAGGCCGGCCCCGACTTCTCCCAGACCTGCCTCTGCCAGAACTGATTGTGTCCGAGCCTGAAACACCTTAAAAAAGAAGGCAAACACAAAAGAAAACTCAGAAAAAATGTTTTTCCCCTATTTCTTTTTTGTATAATTGCTTTGATACAAGGATGGATGCATAACCATGCAATGGAAGTTAAATACAAGCGGACTCAAACCTGCCAACAATAATGGAGTGAATTTATGTAGGGATAAATAGGGATAGGGATAGTTATGACTGCAAATCCAGTCCTCTGCAGACACTGAAACTGAAGTTTTACTGTAATATTAAGTAATTATTACACATTAATCATTACTCATCGTTGCTCTAAGTACAGGTTTAAGCAGAAACTGGAAGTCTGCTCTTATTTTCCATCCTGCAGAATTAGATCGAGTGTCTGCCTCATTGCTGAATCCTTTCCCATACCTTCTCCCCCCTCTTCCTGACTCCCCCCTTTCTCCACTGGGGTCTGCAGTTTCTTTGTATGTTTCCAGCCAGACACTGTGGTATACAACCCCTCTCTGAGGAGGAGATGAGCCTGTCCTGTCACTAACACCCCAGCACAGATGAAAACCTCTCCACAAATCCCTTGCTCTTACCCTCCCTTCAGGCCTTAATCTCACTCTTCCTCCCTTTTCACTCGCTTGTCCAAGTTCACCAATTGCTCCCATATTCAAACCTTTATTCTGTCTCTCCAACCCTTCATTATAACATCATTCACATTTCTGAAATCATCAACTTTCTCCCAGCTCACTGGGCCTTTTTTATTTTTCAAGCAGAGGCCTTTAATAATCTCCCTAGCAGGAGCCTCTTAGCACGGCAGCAAAAATCCCAAATGCGTTTCAGTGAAGCTGTATGTACAATATTCAGTAGGGATTACCATATTGCAACGCATCAAAATATACTGTATAAGCAGTATAAACATTAGGCTCACTATCAATCTTGATTCCACAGTGTGTAGCCAAAGCAAAATAAAACCCTCATTAATCTTAATCACCAGATGCATAACACATATGAGGTAACAGACTACTTGTCGAAATGCATGCAGGCCTACAAAAAAAATACAAGTCCTGAGGGAAACATAACAAGCTGGACTTCTGTGTGCAGCACTGAACTTCGTGAGTCACACTGCTCCACCTTGATAATGCTGTCTGACAGAGTACACAGGTTATGTTTTATTTGGCACACGTGGGGCTTTCACAGTGGAGCTGCACTGACTGCATGTACCGGGATTATCTGAAATTAGGAAACTATCAAATATGAACATTTGGACGGCGTAGAGTCACACTACTCGTGATCGAGTATAAAAAGAAGGTCACAGAGGGAGGAAAAATTAATTGTGTGTTCCCATTAGATTTTCAAATATCCTGTAGCTGTACTGTCCGCCACTTTTTTAATAAGCATTCATTTATCTGTTTACCCCAGAATATTTATTGCATATTGCAAACAAAAAGGCAAATATTTGTGCAATTGAGGAGTTTCATTAGGCAGATAAGAAGATTTAATTTCCAGTCTGACAGACTCCACTGGCTGAGGTAAAATCAGGTCTTTCGACTCCAACATATTTCATGGGACGCTGACATGCCAATAGCCCATTTTCCCATCATTCTGTTGTGATCCTGAAATAAGGTACTGGCAGCTTTACAGTCTATTGCTCCACTCGCTCATACATCAAGATCAAAGGTCGGCTAGAACATATTCACTCTCTCACCGTTCATGTTGTCAGAGACCGATCCAGACACAGAGGAGGGGGAGTTGGTAGCTCGAGACTGCGGCGCCGAGGACACCGGATCGTCTACGATGACCAGCATGTCGCTGCTGCTCTCGTCTGCGTCGGCGTCCGGTGGCAGTGAGCCGGGCTGGAGCTCGCTGCTCAGGGAGATCTGGCCGGGGACAGGAGCACACACAGACATACACACAGGCTGGGGGTCAGCACCACAGGGAACAAGGGAACCGGGCCGGTACGGCAAAGGGAAACAATAGAGGAAAAATGCAAGGAACAACAAGGAGAAGGACCCGAGAAAAGAAGGACAGGAGGCACAGGAAGAAAAGGAAGGATGGAGTAGATATGATATAGAGAGTGAGAAATTAGTAAAATAAAAAGGGGGGTAAGCATTGAGAAAGGAAAGAATTAAAGAGGAGAGTATCACATGGAAATGGACGCATCAATAACCAAAAAAATGAATAAATATTTAAGTAGAACTTAAGTACAAATTTTCTACCACATTGTATCATTACTATGTGTAGACAGTATATGCAAATAAACAATGGTAAACCTCCCTGTATGTTGGCTGCACCTAGAGCCCCCCACTGACTTTCTGGGAAAAGTCTGCTGGGAGACTCGTTCTGCGTCATTCAGCCAACTTTTACAGGCTCTAGGGCTGTTATTTGAACCACACAGTGTATTTCAGCATTTTTGTATTTCCCCCCTATAGACACAAATAGTATTGAAATCAGATGAGACGGAGGGAGGAGGCAGCTCACTCAACTTTCATCAAACTGTAAAACAAGGCAGTGAATCACGATTTTGTTACTGTATTGCCTTTTTTTTTTTACTCAGAATGGTTTTAGAAGCACATTTTAGAGTGCCGTTTAGCTTCAAAAGAGATTGTTCGTGACCAGCTGTTGCTTTTGTTGCTTCCTGAGTCAAAGCAGACAAACCTAACTGAGCACTGTCCGACTCACAGTAACTCACCCACCAATAGGGACTTTTATTGTTTCTCTACAGGTTTTCTACCTTTTGAGCAAATGGAAATATCACATCCCTTTACTGTTTTGTGTCTTTCTTCAAGAAGACAATGGAATTTTTAATACTGACCATCGTTCTAGTGAAATATTCTTTAAGAGGAGACAGTTTGTGGATTCATGCCAAAGAGGCCTAATGGAGCAGCCATTATCAACCACTGTAACATAAATCACAGTCATATAAAGTATTTCCCTCCTCCTCCACTTTCATTAGAGGTCACTCACTCCCCTCTGGTTCTCCCTGGATTCACTCACCTCACTGAAGGGGCTGGGCATGGCCGAGTCCATCTCTACACTGATGAAGGAGTCGTCTCCGTCTGCAGAGAGGTTGGAGTTGTCGGCTGAGGGCGCGTGAGAGATGACCAGGTTCACCTCCTTTTTCCTCTTGTTCTCAAACTCCTCGTTCTTCTTCTGCAGGTCAGAAACAGGAGGGGGAGGGTGCAAGGGGAGAGGCTGGGTTTCATACTTTTTACCTTTGATTATTTGTTATTTGTTCTATTTCCATTTCATATTGTAGCCAAATCTCACATTCTCAAGCTTCCTTTTCAAGCTTCACGCACATCTATGAGGGTTCAGTTGGTTTGTCTCTGTTTCTTAAACACTGAAGACCAGAGCAAGATAACTCAACAAGTACAGGCCAGATTGCAGTGAAATCTGGTATGAATCAGGTCCCCGGAGGATGACATCGATTGATTTTGGTGACCGCCCTGACCTTACATCTAGTGCTACTTAAGCCCGTGACAAGATACCTTAAACAAATGGCTGGATTTTTCTGAAATTTGCTCTTGATGACATTAGTCTCCCGAGATGAAATGTTTCTGGTGGCCATCTGACCTTTCCTCCAACTTTACCATCAAGGCAAACCCGACACATATACATAAGAAACATTCAACTCATTAAAATTGAACAAACATGGCACATTTAATTGTTTAGAATCGGTTCTAACCTTACTACTTTCTTGTTTTACATCCAACACAAGTTCTTTCCTGTCTCTGTATATTCTACAAATCCTTCTCTATTCTCTACCAACAATGCATCTGTGTGCTGACATGACTGCTGAGCATGTTATACTGTACCTTCTCAGCATATTTCTCCCTCTTTCTCTTGCGCTCTTTCACCTTGCTGCATTCCTCCTGTTGCCTCTTCTCCTCCTGTCGCTGACGCACTACAGGAGGAGACAAATATTTAATTATTTTCTTAATCAGTGCTTAACAGTTAGGGTTAGCTTTAGGGTAAAAGAAAAAAAACTGAATGGAATCAAGACAAAGATGTGTAAAAACACTCACATTTCTTCTCCAGCTCATCATCATCCAGCAGCAGGCTGACCACCTCTTTGGGTTTGAGTGTGTCTGGTTTGAAGTTTCCTCCAGAGATCACCACCCTTTGGATCTTATTACACAAGAACAATAACGTGATGAGTAATTTGTGGACTACAGGGGTTTTGTTTACAGCTTTTGAATTGAGCTGTCGTGTTTGTGTGTCATACCTCGCTCTTCTCTTTGGCCCTCTGCAGAATCCTCTCCTCGATGGTTCCCTGACAGATGAGGCGATAGACGGTGACCTGCTTGGTCTGACCCAGCCTGTGAGCTCTGTCCATGGCCTGCTGGTCAACTGTGGGGTTCCAGTCGCTGTCATAGAAGATGACCTTGAGGGAAACCAAAAAAAAGATCTTCACTTGACTTTTTTCGACAACAATCAAAATGTCAAGATCACCCTTAGGCTGGATTTTTAATCCTTCATTGTTATTCTTTGCCACATGGTTCAGCTTGCGTGAGGACAGCACCAAAACGATGGAGACACTCCCCTCTCCGTTATTTCTGCCACTAATTACAGAGATGTGTTGTCCCAAGTGAACTGCCCTTTAACATGACAGATGTCCTGTGTTAACAGTCACTTCAAACTCATTGTCATAACAGCTAATCCCACTTGAACGGGGCCACGGGGACACAAAAGGAGATTATGGTGAGAGATGTTAATAAACAGAGAGAGAGATCATCATCCATATATGCTTATAAAACTGAATGCTCAATCAAGTAATCTGATTGTGCTAAGCTGTGGTATAAAAAAAGCATATACAATAGTGAATTTAGTCTAATTCTTTAACACAATGCTGTATCAGTTCACATGTAAGTAGCTTAAAACAGTATGTAAGCAAAACAGAAAGACTCCTACAGCTAAAAATAAATTTTTGACTGTTACAACTGCTACAACATTGAAACATTTAAGATCAACATGAACTCAATGGTTGCCTGACTAAAGAGGAGTGAATTAAGCAGTGTGTATCTTCCTGTTGTAGCATTTGCTTTAAATGTTCACGCCCTCTCAGTACACATGGGTGCATACTGTGTCGTCATTGTGCTAATATAAACGCTGAAACATAGATCATCCCAAGCAACCTAAACTCTTTTGCTTTTCTGACAGAAAAAACACACGGCAAAGATTGTACATTTTACTGACTTATGATGTATATGGGAATTGTTAGTGCTGTTGAAACTTATATCAGAGAAATGTTTATTTTCTCAGTGACTTACAGTGTCAGCTGCGGTCAGGTTAATGCCGAGGCCTCCAGCCCTGGTACTCAGCAGAAAGACAAAGATATCTGTCCTACATAGGGGAGAGGGGCAGGGGGAAGGGGGAGGGAGAGGGAGAGGCATACAAATTTAAAAGATATCGTTTTACAACTGTACAGTGTAAATATCCATATACAGTGTCATGGCAAAAAAGTTAGAATGAAAGTAAAAGAGCCATTCTCAACAATCTCTCAAAAGTTGGGCATAATTCAATTGTCAGAGTTTGTTACTATAGTTGATTAAAACTTAAAAAAACATATACTTGATACTAACAGTACCATCAAAATCACAAACTCTCTCACCTACAACTAAAACCAGAGTAACACTGGCGCCTCAAGCCTGCACACTAATGTAAACCAGAGTATGTGGGGGGAATACACGCATATACACACATATTTGTAGGATTAGGATGTAAGATTAAACTGTGATTGCTACTTTATATGAAGAAGGCAGATTTACTTTTAGTTGTTGGCTAAAAAAAAAAGGGGGGGGGTTTGGTTTCCTTCTCATACTCACACACACACACACACACACAATATGTAGATCTTATCTATCTTTACCCACCGGCTCTGGAAGTCAGCCACCATGTCTCTGCGCTCGGAAATCTTGGAGGATCCATCAAGGCGCATGTAGGTGTGCTTACGGTAAACCATGTACTCCTGGAGAGACGAGACAAATTCATGAGGGAAACTGTTGACGTAATTATGCTTGTATTATGTTTTCAGAAATTAATTTAGAAACATATTAGAAAAATTAGCTTTTCAAATGTATGTATTTTTGCGAGTTAAAATATCTTGATCACTTTCACAGCTGATTTTTAAAACCAAGAAACTCACAGCCCTGCCATCCAAATTCGAGGAAACTTGATTCTAAAAGTGTTTTCCCTGAATATAAATTCACAAATGTGCAGATTTATTTTAATCTTTCTCTAAGGAGAGAAGCCCTGCAGGTCTGCTACTTAAGTTCCAAGAGTGAAGAAATACTAATTTTTAATACAAGATTTTCTGTCAGACAGCAATTTTGCATCCAAAATATCATAATCCCACATTTCTTATGCACGTTTGCTGGAGTTGAAACCTCAGTCACAGCCCATAGAGACACTGAAATTGCAGAATTTGATATTCTATTCACCCCCCAAAGGGTCTGCTAAGCTGCTTTGTATGTAAGTGTGTGGGTGTCGATGGGAGGGGTTCTTTGAGTGCAACAGCAGTGATGAGGTGACACGTTGATCTCTCTTTAAGTACCGCCCCGTACCCCTGACCCCCTCACTCAAACATGTCAGTGCCCCCAAACGGATGAAGCAGTCACAATTGCTGGCACACATCACAATTCACCTCTCACAATCATTACCAGTGATAGGAATGATTTGACACTATGTTTTCTGTGACCTCCTAAAACCCCTGTCATGACACTTGGGGGCCTCCTGTCCTCCTCTTTCTGTATCTGGCTCTGTTCCCAACAGCCCCATCTGCTCTGAGTGAACACTACATTAGGGACCATTAGCCTGTCGCTCGCCAAACTGCTGCTGACCTTGCTGAGTTGGGTTTTGATAGCTTGCCAGCAGGATGTTGCAGATATTGTGGCTCTTACAGAAAGCCTTACTCAGGCTTCTTGATCTATGAAAGCTCATTTACGTGGAACTCATCAGGAAAAAGTTTTCCGATTAGATCTGAGATCCTTCAAACTTGGGCATCATCTCGTACAATCCCTGCGACCTTCAGCTGTCATGTTTTAAAGCTTGCAGAGTTCTGCCGTGAACTTTCTTCACACTGAAACGTAAACCCCGACAGCTGGCAATTTTCTCTTGTATTTTGCTCGAGCTGGTGTTAATCTTAAGTGACACTGTTATATATCTGCGGCTTTTCACAGATTTTGTAATGTGTCCAAATGTGCAAATGTTATAAATCAGGCAAATGTTATGAATAAGAGGTCAACCTAACTTGTCAAATTGTGGGGCTTTTTTAAATGTCAGCAGGCTCATAATTGGGAAAAACAAATCCTTATGGTTGTGATATCTGACAAACAAACTTGAAATGATGCATGGGAGGTGAGAGGCATTGAAGAACTGATATTTGTATAAAAGCGTGACAAAATTTCCGCTTTTCAATCTAAATTTTCTTTCTTTTCTCAAATGGGATTTTTACTTCAAATCTTCTGTGTTGGTACTCACATGAGCATGAAAACCACCTCTGAGAAAAAGCTAGGAGTGGCAGCTTGGTTATTCTCAACTTCCCAAACAATAATGAATACTTAAGTCAAAAATCTTTCTCAAAAACACAAGGTTACAGTGTGTATTTATTGCAGATCTTAGGCAGGGAACACAGTGTGCGTGGTCACAGCCTGTCCCCGATCCAACAAATACAAAAAAACATACTACATAAAGTACATGACGTAGTGTGGTGCTATAAATAC
The DNA here is from genome assembly GCA_029814665.1 of Acanthurus lineatus. Taxonomy (NCBI): domain Eukaryota; kingdom Metazoa; phylum Chordata; class Actinopteri; order Acanthuriformes; family Acanthuridae; genus Acanthurus; species Acanthurus lineatus. The sequence continues at coordinate 8,039,407 of JAPZDV010000010.1, read as the reverse complement.
ATTTTAGCAAGCGAACAGTCTTGACTGCCAACATTGTAACTCAAGTCTTCATTAGAGCTGAGTTGCAATTCACACCGGTATGACATAACTGCTTTCTGTGCAAAAATACATACAGTGCCAACGTGTTGTACCACCCTGAGATTGGCAAAGCTATTCAAACTCTCTTCAGTGCTACAGTTTACTGTAAGGGGAACTCCACCAACACACACATCAGGATCTCTTAACAGGTCTTGGAGAGTATTACTATATACCTAAAGCAACGTTGTATATTAAGGAGCTGATCAAAGTCATATAAATTGCCTCAGGTGATGTCACTTAAGCCAGTGTCAGTTATGTGAGAGTAGCAAGTCGAGTCTCAGCTTAGAGTATTCATGTATGGCTGTGGATCTTGACAGAAGCTTATAAAAATCTGCTCATACAGAGAAGACTCAAATCTCAAATCTAGTAGATAGAGAGGGTTTTTTTTATTTGACTTTACTGTCAGTCTTTATGTGATCTATTCTTGGTATTTTAACTCTTGTTTGCTTTTGTTTTATTGTGCATCTAGGGTCTCTATATTGTTTTATGTGGTGTTCTGATGTTTTAGGCACTGGACCAAACAAATTGCCCCATGTGGGATAACAAAGTTCTCTTGAATCTTGATCCCTCCAAGCCTTTAAGTTGACAACGACAATAAATAAAACTTCACTACTCATGATCCCTGTAATATGGCTCTACATTTATTACAATAAGCCACATTTTTCTATTGGATACACTATAACAATGAAGAAGAAAAGTAATGAATAAAAGTCAAAGTGTATTGTAAGTACATCATAAATAATAATTTAATCCTTGCTTCAAATTGTATAATGGGTCAGTATATTCCAGTTTTACATTAGTTATAGTGAAAAAAGAGAAACTGCCAGGTAAATATAGTCAGCTGTATAGCTATATAGTGTATTCTCTGATATAAAAAAATCTGCTGCTGATTTTCTGGCTGCACTACCAAAAAGTCAGTGTGGGCATTCCTGCCAGCACTGTAATCTAAGCCACAGACATGCAGTATAGCAAAGTGCCGTCTAAGCAGCCACAGACACACAGCTCAAGCAGGAGGGCAGTGACTTGGCGGTCCAGCTCCACTATCAACTGCTGCCAGAGAAAGCCCACAATGTTTTTTCTCTTCAGACCACCCGGATCTCAGCGATCCATCACCCGACGTCGTGATGTCACCAGAAGAACCAGCAGCCGACCGGCGACGAAAACAATAACGCTAATGACAGAGATTAGCATCAGCCTCTCCTTCACTCTTTTTCTTAGGCACAGTCTCATGTTCAGGAAATCAACTCCATCTGCAGATTTTTGTTTTTTTTTATCCATGGTCGATGTGAAGATAATATGGTTAAGGAAAACTAAAGCCAGATTGGATGAATATATGAATTAATTTCTGGATTTTTTTAATACAAAAGTAGAAATGCTGTCACAGCGTGTCATTGCTGTGTGAGGTCAGCTGCACTGTAAAAAAGACCCTGTAAATTTGTCTCCATAGAACTGAAAATTCTAGCTAGGTACAACTACAAGTGAAACAGTCGGTAAAAAGAACTTTAACACAGAATGAACGGCCTGCATTAACTAAGGGACCTTGAGATTTCTCACTGCATCACTGCTGTTTGCCTACAGCCGTAAACAAAAGGCATTCCCACTGTTTTCCAGACACACAGGAAGACAGTCCTTAACCACCTGGGTTGGGTCAATCTGCCATCAAAAGAATTGGCTGTTGAAACAGCTTCGCACCGTGTGAATGGGGAAGGAATTCCCAGTGACATCATGCCAGAGGCTTTTGGCTCCAAAGAGATGTTTGCAACAAATATGGAGGCAACAATAGAACATTGCACCAAGGCTTTCAACACATGACCACAGTGAAATTGCTCTGTGCTATTGTGTTCCTGTGGAGAGCAGTCATGCAGATTTTACAAATTATTTTAAATTCAAACCTGATTGCGCCTGACCTCCAAACAGATTACAGCTAGCCAAGAAGCTTAAACACTGAGGAGGGGTCTCTGAGTTTGATCTAGTGGTTTTCTTCAGTTTTAACTGTCCCGTTTCATAAATTACCTAAACAACATGGAGATGTATCTGTGTTGATGCTGTGCCTGTTAAAGCACTTATCCTGTGTCAATAAACAAAACCAGAGTCATTTAAACTAAGCCTGGCTGTTCTCTTTTCTTCTTTTGTGTAATCTTTACTCATGTGTTCCCGTCTCTTTCCCCTCTCCTGCCTCTTCAGCTATTTTTGTCCTCAATTTTCTGCAGAATTTCTTTCTTTTCTAACCCAAAGGCCCCTGCCACTCCCATCTCCCCCTCTCCCCTCCATCTCTCTTCTTTCCTCACTCCTTTCAGTCATCCCTCCCATCTGGCTCCCTCCCCTGCAGATGAGACCCTTCTAATTAGCCCTGACCTGTTAATTAGCCGCCTAATGAGTGCACTAACGAGGGACAGGCAGGCTGATTAGAGCTACTGGAGCTCAATACCTCACCAGTGGAAGAGGACCAGTTAAACAACTGTCTTAGAACAACACAGATATAAGCAAATGCCACATTAAAGGTGTGTTGTAAGTGAACAAGACTATCCCTTTAAAAAAACAACTCATGGCCAATAGTACACACGTCTATGTGGGTGTGTGCATACTTGTGTTTTTCTCTGCTGCTTCAAAGTCTTTAATTAACTACAAACAAAACTGAAGTATCTTTTAAGTCGCAACTGAATTTGAGCAAAAGTAAATAGAGAGAAGGAAACAAAAGAAAACACAATCACTGTCCAGCATAGGTGTGTGTTTGTACCTCCAACAGGTCAATCATGCGCGTCATTTGTGAGTAGATGAGGACTCTGTGTCCCTGGGCCTTAAGTCTACTCAACAGGATGTCCAAGGTGTGGAGTTTGCCACTTTCTGTGATCAGGCTCTCCTTATCTAGAAAAGGCAGGGACATAGAAGAAAAAATAAAACAAGATTATGTTTAGTCAGACAATGAAGATATCATTTTAATCACATTTCAAGCAGACAAAATATCCAGCACAAAATTTTAAAAAATGCTTTCGGAAAGGATAAGGGTTATCAAAAAAAAAAAAAACATGAAAAAACACATATAACCGATATCAGTTATAAGAATGGACTTCGTCCTTTTTCGCAAAGATTTAGTGTGTTAACATATTATCATAATGTATCTGTGCTGAATATCGAAAAGCAGCCAAATCAATTCCGAGGTTATTAACTCCTTCCTGATCAATACAAGTCCTCAATGAGGCTGCCTCCTCTAGGATAAAGACCCTTTCACCAGAGCGGATTAGCCCAGGGATCAATTCTCCTAAATCTGTTTCTGATCTGGTGATTGTTTAAACAAAGTATGTGCCCTTATTGACTGGACTTGCTGATGAGAGCAGAGAGAAAGAGAGTGAGAGAGAGAGAGAATGAGCAAGAGGCAGAAAGAAAGAGAAATTGGGAGAAAAAGTGATTTACACTCCATTTCACACAATGGCACAAAAGATGAACAAATAGGCCTAGCAGTTGGCCGTGGTCACGTTACCGCCAGCACCACATCAGGTGTTTTCAGCTGTCAAATTGAGCCACAGAGAGCAATTGGGGAGCAATCTGACCCGGGGTCTGCTGTTGAGGTAAATCCCTCTAAGTCCAGCTGATGAGGAATTAACGTCATCTGGCACAATGGCAGAATGAGGAAAGGGCCGAGGATGCCATCGACCCAGTGACAGGCACACTGCGGTGTTTGACCGAGGGGTCGCGACCCTGAGTGTGGAGAACCTAAGGCCAGGTCCAGGGTCAGGTGACAGGGTCAACCCAGGGTTACAAGAGAGTCCCTATGGGAGAGTCCAGCTAAGCAGACTCGCACTCGAGTTGAGACACTTGTTCCCAAGCCCTTTTGTACAGTGAAAACCTGGACTTCTAAATATTTCCCAGTCTTATTTCCTTTCTTTGTCACTGCAATGTAACCAACCGCGTTAAAATCACGTGCCATCAACCCAAAACACAAGGTCAGAGAATTTAAACTGTGGTAGTACATGCACATGACAATGTCCTGTCGCAATATCCGTACACCGCTGATATGAGATCATTGCTTACAGAAAAACAGTATGCTTGATGATGCAACATGAATCAAAAAACTTATTAAATCGTTCTCCATTTTTAACCAGTAGCTCTTCATGCTAATGTGCACTTAGGCTGAACCCTGACCTGTGACCCTTTAGCATAAGCCTCCCAAACAAGGTCAGGGCCTGTAGAGGTGTTAAAGAGGAACTAATAGAAGGGACGAACAAGGGAAACACTCTGGGGAGGCATTGGACAGCTCACCTACAGGTCACTGTGGAGTGGTGTCAGCCTGTCAAATACTTTGACCATGGTCACACAGCCCTACAGCTCCTGGGGAAGTGTTGGCAGGAAGAGTTCTGAATCAAAGTCTAATATCACTTGTTTGGATTTCCTCCAGACAGCTGGTGTATTGCTGGCAAAGTATACACAATTTTCCGTATTTTTGTCATCCCTTTTTACATCCTCCAAGTGAATAAAAATTGCTGTGATAAAATATACAAGAACAAGAAATTGAGGCAAAAGAGGGGAAACGAGGCATAGGAGGATAATAAAAGACAGTCATAAAGCACTAATAGCAAGAGACAGTGAATTACATCTGAAGCAGATCCAACTAAACTCTAGATTTATTGTAAGATAGGCAGTTGTTATACATTACTGTGGCTCAATTTGCTGTGTATCAGGAGACCAGCGCGCCGCAATCCCTGAGATGCACAAACACTGCGTTCAGCCATCAAAGGCCTATAATTGGCCTTGGCGTCAAGAAAGTAGAGGGACTGGAAAGTGAAAGGATGGGAGGAAAGAGTGGGAGATGCAGAGGATTAAACGTGCTGAGGAGGAAAAAGGGCCAGACAGAGGGGGACAGACAGAGAGTGAAGGGGGTCTGTGGTGGCTCCGGCAACAGCGAGGTCGTATTAGCACTGCGGCGGCGGCGGTGATGTTGTGGTTTAGATGAGACAGGGCCTCCTCACCGCAGGTGCCAGCCTAACCAGGGGCCACTACTCAGTCAAGGGCACCGACCAGCACTGCGGGCCACACTGCCAACCACCCAGATGCAAACCACCACTTGGCAAAGATGCAAATGCTCATATAAAGTACTGCTCAACCCCTGCCACCAATCTGTTTCTGTTTAGCAGATTAAATCTAAGCTTCCAGACTGCAAAGTCATGTTTGAAGATGGGTTCACGTCCCTGTCTGAGGATTTCTGCAGCCAAACAGGACTAAATGTGGTATGTATTTAAACTAATTCTTAGAGGGCATAAACTGTAAATCTGAAAATCCCATATTAAGCAGTTGGATACTATTATTTCAGTACGAAGAGACATGTCAGTCAGGATAATCCTCTTGTTTATGCCAGGATTATGAAGGAGACCATTAATAGGAGAGCTGCTCTGCTCCTTCAGAAAGCCAGGCTCTGATATTTGGCTACACTGGTGGCGTCTATGATTTTGTATCAACTGAGGGGCACCATTGGATCACCAGCATATTTGACATTTATTTGACATTCAAGCTGGATAGAAATGATTGATGATAAAAGGATGTTAAATAATCAAAGCAGAGCAGAGAAACAGATGTCCAACAGAAATGATGAGGCTGTTTGAAAAAACAAAATGCCATTCCTGCGACTATCCAAACTCCCTAAAGCCCAGCAATGTGGCTTACACAGAGAGGTGGCCAAGTTCAAAACATTTAGTGCCGCATACAGAAAATCCCTATTTCTAAATATTGCTTCCATATCCTATAAAGCCAAGCCAAGTAAATGTGTAATTTCAATTTTGGAGGGCTTTGGTGGTCCGTCTCATTCAAACATAACACTTATGGCTTATATTATAAGCTACATGTGGCTAAAGTGAAATGCATGGCCATAGGTCATAAAATTGAGCTGGATGTAGTAACCATGCATGTAACATGAATTGAGGAGTGCTTAAAGGGATTTATATGGACGTTTCTATATATCTAACCTGTGTGGTGCTAAAAATGAGTTGTACTTTTAGATTTGTTATCTTGAAATGCAGTAAAAACAAGTTAATATAGTTGCAGCAGTATATGGCTGATGGCAGGACAAAGGGAGCCTCAGATTACCTCATGCTAAAACAAAACAGCAGGACACTTGTGATAAGTGTGTGTGGCAAAATAAAAAATTTGGATTTAAATGCGCTGAAATGGACACAAAACAACTTTCTAATTGTGAACTGACAAGGACAAGGACTGCATTAAAACCACACCCCACGAGCAAATCCCATGTGGTGTCACACCACTCTGCCGTTGCTATGGATACACATATCAAGCTTCACCACCTGCCCTTCCTTCCTTTCATGGCTCCCCCTCTCCACACCCGCTTAAATCCAATCCAGTCTAACAGCGGTATTCACCCAGTCAGCCCTTCCCATTTTACCTCCTGCTGGCAGATTAGGCTTCACTCCTCTGTCACTCCTCTCTCCCTCTTTTTACCACATCCACTGCACCCTCCAGCTCCCTTTCCATCCGTCTCCCTCCTCCGCTACTACTACACACTCTCCCTCCTGCTCCCGGTCTCCCCTACACACCCAATCTCCCTCTCCCTCCCCCTACTGTCTGTCCCCCGACAGTGTAATCTAATCCCTGTAGGGCCAGAGCCAGGGGCCTGACACGGTCCTGACCCAATTAGAGGCCTGCTGCCAGCTAATTAACCCCGGCCCAGCCCTGGTGCCTGGCGCCTGATACTCCCAAACCAACTACGGCGCTAATTTCATTAATACGCCACTACTGTCTTCTGTCCTGGTCCCCTTCCCCTAATGTTGCTTCTGCCAAAGCCAAGAGTCAAGTCGCCCCTAACTGGGGAGGGAAGCTGGCCAGATGCGATCGAACAGGAGAAGATGAACAGCAGTGAGACAGCAGAATGAAAAAAAAAAAAAAGAAGCTGATGAAAGAAGATGGATGGATGGTTATGTGAGAAAGAGAGACAGATGGGGGGCCACAGAGCAGGTCGAATCAACGATCGAACCGAGCGTCAGCCCCTCACTGTATAATGATACATTACACTGTGCAATCAATAAGTCAATGGGCAACACTTGTTCAGCACCCCTGATGATGGAAATATTAGCCTGACACTACTTTGCTGCTTCTGCACGTATTGACAAAAATCGGACTCAAACTTAATTTTCTCGCAGCCGCAGCATCAGTACGGCTAAGAGCCAGATGCCAGCAGGAGGTTTTGGAAGCTGGCAGAGAAGTGATGGACAGAAAATAAGAGATTCTCACATCTTGTTAGGGCTTGGTGAGGTCTTACTCACTGAAATCTGTCTACATCTAGAATAAAGCGTCTCCACTCCGGAGGAAAGCCAAAGGACAAACATGCATTCCCAAAAGCCTAAAAAATGTGTCTGCGTGACAACTGGTGACAGAAAGTGAGTGATGGACTGCATCTATGCGTGTGTATATATATGGAACATGTTTGCAAATACATCACTGTCTCCCCTCAAACATGCATGAGAGCACCTCTCTTGGTTCCCCAAGAGCCGTTAAGCAGGGGCAGAGACAGACAGTCTGTTGAGGGGAATATCACCACACCAGCAACAGCCCACTGTGAACTCTGTCATTAAGATAAATTACTGCTAGTTAGCCTCGGCCAGCGCAGACTCGACACACACCGCAGATGAAAGCTCGCTGGCACGGGGACAGAGTGAGCTGGATACTACTTGGCCTCCATGTTCAAAGATCTCATCATAGAGATATGGTGTGGCTAATGTCTCCCCCTTCAGTCTACTTTGGGTCTTAAGTTTCTTAAGTACCAGTAAACACTCTTTTTCCTTCTTGTGGACACATTAAAAGCCATAAATTGTTCTAGGAAATCAAACCTCTCAGTCCCTCTACACACTTGGCTGGTTGTTTTGCTTTGTTTTTTCTATACTACATTCCGCAGACGGTTGCCGGTGCCAGTTTAATGCAGCTAGAGAGGGGCAGAGTCAGACGGTGATGTGGCGAGGTTGGCCGTCTGCGTCGTTTTGTGCCCGTCTATCAGAGGGCCTGGGGGAAGCTTCCTGCCATTTTGCTGGAGAGCAGAGTTTCTTTGAAGGGACAGGAAGGCAGAACTGCATTTCCCACAGCCTGATGTGGGCTGCTGGGCCAGTCTGATTGATACACAGACAGACACACGCAGTCTTATAACATGTCCCTCACGCACACACACACACACACACGCGTCCGCAGAAGTGACAGTTGATTCCCAGCTCACGATATGCCAGAAAAAGAGTCAAGAGTTGGCGCTGTAGTGAGAAAGCCGTCATTTTGTGGCGCGGTGCCCTCTAATTACTGAAAGCGACACACAGGCCACACAGACAGCGAGGAAGGTTATTTCTGAGCCACATTGGAATGTTTTGCAAATAATACTACAGCACGCAAGTTCAAAACTATTTCCTTTAACCTGACATCCCTCAGCATGAAATCGCTCCCTGCATGAATATCACTTGACCAAACTGTTGCTATATGTGAAGTTTCCGGAAAGTGAAAAAGAGGTGACCACAGAACTGCAGCAATTTAGCAAACAAACAAGACCGAAATGTCTCTCTAATTATAGGTAAAACTTCCTTTCCCGCTGTGTCCTGGTGGCTCAGACTACATGACTGCATGGGTTCAAGTCACGGTTGATTGTACACTGTGTGCATCTCGTGATCACCACTGATGTGGTGTGAGAAAGGTGCAGCAGTATCACATCATCATTATATTGATGTCGTTAAAATGGAGTTGATAGTTGTTGTTTTCTTGGATGAAATAGTTCTGTCCTTGCCATCACAACACTAATAACAACAACAGAAAAAAATCTGAGGCCCAAGACATTACTGCCTCAATTGTTTTTTCCTCCTCTGTGGCCTGATTCTTAATAAGTCCTCTGATTAGATTCCTCCGTCGATATCAACGGGCAGCCCTACTCACGCCATGGCGCTCAAAACAAACAGTAATTCAGCTCTGCCATTTGTTCTAAAAGGTGTGGGGCTGGGAGTGCAGAGGAGAGGGAGGGTGGGAAACTTCAGCAGGGCTACTGTACATATCTGGGCCTTGATGTGGCAACAATGTGTTCAGCGGAGGACGGGTGCCGAGTGTTGGGTCACTTCCTTCCTACTGAGGCTGAGAAAGAAGTGGGAGACCAGACGGACTGAGAGGCTGTGGCCAGATACTGATTTCAGATCAGTTTGTGGCCCCGTATGTTAGTGGGAGGGATGGGGGTGAAGCTTGTCCACGGGTTCGAGTGTGTGAAGAAAAAAGGCAATGCTGCCGAGCGTGGGAGAGTGTGTGGGGAGAGGTGAGAGACACCTCAGGCCCCCGTGTGAGCGCCGTTCCCTGAATGGACCCGATGGTACACACACTCCCATACACACAAACACACACACACACACAGACGGACCATCTATTAGTGTTACCTAACGAAGCACTTGAACAATGACCAGTAGCTAAACTTCCTCGCTTTGTCTGACTCCGTATAACTTCACAAGAGCTTTCAGACCGTTCTCACACAGACACACAAATACTTGTTTTGTTTCTCACTTTTACACACAAACACTCTCACAAGCACATGTATACACAGATGGGTAGAAGTGAAAAATCAAGCATAACAAAATTACAATCTGTGAGAGTGAGTAAAGATATAAAGGCTTTTATATTGTAGTTAGAGATTACAATGTCGAGTAAAAGTGCATCGTTGACCACTTCAACGCGCAAAATTTATGAATTGCACGCTTATCAAACCAGCATGAAAGGACACATACGTCCATTTTCTGTGCCAGGAACCAGTGTCACCACACAAAACAAAAGGGAGCAGTCACTATAATCTATGACAGAGACAGTTTATCAGAGGTGGAGGGCTGCACAGGTCAGTGAGAAAGGAAGTGTTGTCTGTAAAACTGTAATGGCCTCTCTCACCCTGAACATCCATCAGTCATCTGAATCCTGGCAGCAAATCAGCTCCCACTCTGCTCCATCTGACCCTTAACTCAACGAGCCGGAGCGCTTCTGATAAAGTGCTAGCAAGCACACGTACACCCGCGATCCCGCATTTGGACCTTAATGGAAATCGCTGGTGGGTGTTTATGTGAGTCAACTCCTGCAGAAGCCCTTTATCTCAGCAGTTCCATTAGATTGTGAGGGATTGGCTGCCTGGCAGACGGACAAGCAGTGACAGAGGAGGGTGATGTGCCCAGCTCTGCCCCGTTGACCCTGGCCTGGCCTCTCTAGACTCTCCCACGGGTCCCTTTCATTTCACCATTCAGTCAAAAACTGGATGTCAACCATCTGATAAAACTGTCAGTTAAAATATGATTTAAACAAACCAGGGTAAAGAAACCTATGGGATACTACTACTAAATTTACGATTTTCTACAACACTTCTTTGTCCACTGCATCATTTGTTTTTTTCCCACAGAAACACAGACTGCTGCTGTGGACTGACAGTCACAATTTGTAATATGAACTAATATACTTGAACAGACATTTAGTGGATGCTTATTTATTTGTTACCTTTTAGCTACACAGCATCAGGTTAGTCAGTGTGAGCCACAGCAGAGCTGCACACCTGACCGATGGAAACAGCACAGCACGACCTCAGTTGAAAGCAAAGCCACAAACACTCCAAAAAGGAAAACACACATAAAACACAAAAGTCCTCACCAGGTATCCGAATGAAGGACCATCCATGTCGTGGATAGAGGGCCATCACGCCCCCAGGGCATTGTGGGTGGAAGGCACTGGCCCTCTTATACCAGTCCAAGGCCAGTTCAGGGGAGCCGTAGAGGAAACACTGTTTGAAGATTGTGCCCCCTCCGCTGCGTATCACCCGCCACTCGTACTCTGCGCTACGGTCATTGCAATAACGCTCCATGGGAACTGCTGTCACCTAGGAAACCAAAAAGAGAGATGGGGGTTTCTATATTTGAAACAAAAGATAATGTGTGGCAGAGTGATAAGACAGATTTTAGGATAATATGTGACAAGTATATTGTTTTAAACTATATTATTAATTCTGTTTTTTTTTTTTGGCATGTGGCTAATTTTCTAATCTCATAATCAAAACCATTTATTAGAAAAATGCAACCTCTGACTGAAACCTACAACTATCAGATCTATACTAGAAGGAAGGCTTGTTTCACTGAATCAGCAGTTCGTATGTATGTGTGTGCATGTGTGTGTTTGCACGTGTTTGTGTGTGCACAGGGGTAAGGCAGGAACACTTTTAACAGCTGGTGAACAACCTGAGAAAGAAGCCCTTTTTTAGAGGCTGTTTGTTTTAAATGCAGCTGGAAGCACAGTGGTGACCCCCACACTCCAACCACACACAGTCTCTCACTGTGACACACATACACACAGACACACACACACACAAACACACAAAGGTCAGAGCTGCTCATTGTTGAAAGCCTACAAAGGCAACATGCACAGCGCTTCCCTCTTCCCCTTCCACGACCACCCAAATGCTTGCTTGTCTTACATGGGCCAGCACATACACACAAACTGTTCACAAAAACACACACAGAGGACCTGCAAGGGTGCCTTTATCAGGGCACTTGCTGCATACACACACATACATATACACACAGACAAACACACATACAAATATACATATACATACCCTTGGTGTGGCAGCTAGCAGGAACTTGGGAGGCAGTGTGGGCTGACAGGGCCGCAGCGAGGTGCTGGCAGACTTTCGACTGTGGATCATCACATCTGTGAGTCCAATCATGCCGGGCCTGAAGGCTGTGAACACCAGGTCCTAAAAACACACACACGCACACACACACAAATCTACATTACCATGCTGTTTCATGAAGGCCAAAACCTCATAAATACAGAGATTTTACCCAAGTGTTTAAATATACATTTAATTGATGGAAAATTAAATAAATAATTTCATGCTGAACTGATGCCTCTTGAGTCGGTTTAAGAGGATATTGCCTTTGAATTGCAATAGAAATAAAAAACATTCCAAGTAGAGAGTAAAAGGTGCTGTAAAACAGAGGTAAACATACTGAAAGTACTGTGGGCATCATTCATGTTCAATTTAGAAAGGATATTCAGGTGTCATCGGTCTACATGTATGAAATGTTATATAAAATTTCAGCCAAATGCTTAGAATATTATGTAAAAATAAGATTATGTTATATGTATGTAAATTATGATGGGTTATGTACGGTTATGTAAATGTATGATTAGCAGCTTATATGATTTTAGTTGTGTATGTCCCAGGATAAACTGCATCCCCAATCATGTAATCTTTTGAGCATGATGTACATTGTACAAACATTTGGAGCAAAATTGGATACTGGGGAGGGATAATGATGAATAATTCAAGTAAATGCAGGGGTAGAGTGTGAGGAATATATAAGAGTATGTTTATATTATAGTATATGATGCCAATTGTAATGCCATAGAAATGGTGAATACACAGTGCCATCTAATGGCAGAGTTTATAAAATGACATCCTTTCAAGCCAAGCTCAGGCCATCTCCACCATGCAAGTACTCATTTCTCTACTTCATTAGTCTGATTAACACAAACAATGACAGCATGACAATACATACAAAAATAATATGCAATTACATTAAGGGTCCCAACTGTGGAAACACTTCTGATTTCCCAACTTTTCTCAACAGACTTCATTAATATTAGGATTGACAGGAGAGACAAAGACTATACTTAAATCACAACCATGAAGCTGCATGAATTAAAATATGTTATGGTGATATTAAGAGTTGCCTGGTTGTCTCAATTCTTCAACAGCAGCAGCAGGAAAACTAGGCAACGCTCACCAATCTGTCAAGTACACAGCCAGAGAGCGATGAGCCAAGCAGAGAGAAGAGGCACCGTGCAGCAGCTACACACCGCTTCAAAAGAAAAATGAGCAGTTGAAAGAGGTTGGCATAAGCTGTGGGAATGAGAAATTTCTAGAAGCTCAAGTGGGAGTCTGGGGTGAGCACGGTCATACAGTGCACATTTAGTATTCGCTTTCCACGTGTCTTCATTAAGTTCCATCAAGTTTCTCTCTTTCTCTCCCATTTGAACTTGGTTCTTAAGGATTTTCTGCTCTTTTGTTCCTAAATCTGCTCCAGGGGGGAACCTAAGACGCTAGGCAGCTGCCGGACTTGGTGTGATGAGGCCAGGAAAGAAAGAGAAGGATGGAATTACCCCGACAGACTTTTCTCCTGAGTGCTTTCCAACCGCTAACTTAAGTTAGATTTGGTAGATGAGGGCAGTGTAATACAGATCTGCCAATGGGTCCCTGATGGCTAGGTGAAAGTTTTGATGGGATGTGTTTTTTATTGCTTTTATAGCTCAGCAGAATAAATAAAACACGACTGCAGGCAGCAGTAACTTTGTAGTTTATCTGCAGGTTGCGGCTGTTCATACTCTTTTGAGGTGGTCTGTACACTTCAACTGGCATCACTTCTTTGTACTGTCTTTTTTAACTAATAAGTAGGTATCATTAAGTTCCTTATAGCCAAATAATACAAAAAAAGGAGAAAATATGAGCTGTCATTATGTTACCCGGCAGTTCTCAGCTGCAGAGGCCAACACTTATGAAAGCATTGAGGGCAGTTGAAAAGAACTGTGGTGTGGTACATTTGCTCAAACTGCTAAGCTAACAGAAAAAGTTCAAAGGAACAAAAATAATGACACGCTCATCTCAAAATCTCACCCTGCCTCCCTCAAATGAGCAGAAACACACTGATGCTGTAAAAGATCTGCAATTAACTTAACACAGTGCAGACTCCAACTATGGTTGCAATCGTCAATTTTTCCCAGAAAGAGCTTTTAGGTATTGGAGCCTCTGTGTAGCTGAAAGAACAGCTGACGGCCAGACTAGTTTCATATCAGATTACACCATTAAAAAAGAGGAGATATGTGTGATTTTATTGGCTGTTTATAATGTGAGCAAGCAAGAAAATAGACTAAATTATTGTGCAAAACAGGAGGGAGTCCTTACTGATGTGACATAGTAGATGTGGCTTGAGAAATTAGTATAAATACATGTGTTCCTATTCTTGTAGACTGACTTATGCCGACAAAAAAGCTGTTAGTGAAGCCTGCTCTTAAATATCCTTAAATGAAAGACTTATATTTTTTTAATCATGAAAATGTGACATGTCAGACAAAAAGGACAGATAGACACTGGCCTGCTTGGACTCTGGGGACATGTGAGAGGGAGGGAGGACTGTGTTACTAGATCAGCAAGCTACAGAAGGATTAAGTTCCACTCTGAATCACTGAGGAGGGAGAAGAAACTCTGGGCAGAGAGCAATCCGTGTGGCCAAACACTGAGAGACGCTCAGAGGACAATTTCAGCATCGTCAGCATTACATGCTTCAGTGCTGTCTGTCACAAACTCTGGAGTATGGCTCCTCCTGTACGTAGAATTTAGAGAGTGTGCATCCAGTCTTTATCTTACCTGTAGGACAGGGCTGGTGTGCATGTATGGGAAATTGGTGGATCTGGTTGGCCAGAGAATTAGGTCCTTGCGTGACAGACACTTGCTCCTGGGCTGTGAACTCCTATCGTCCTCCACCGAGTCACTAGTTCCATCCTGCACTTCTCCTTCAAGGCCAAACAGGCGCTGATAGTAGAGCCGATATGCAGCTTTGAGGGACAGAAAAAGGGCTAACCATCTGTGAAAGGAAGTAGCATGGATTAAATTTCTAACATTCATGAAAATGCTATATAAATACGAAGACAAAGAGAAAAACAGACTTAAAGATGAAAACTTGAAGCCCACCTCACTAAGGTGCCTTGCAGCATGAGATTGGACATCTCAGCTGGGGAAACGTCAATGAAGCGCAGGAAGGAGAAACAGCTTCCTTTGTCATCACCTGGAACAGTTAAAAAAGGATGAAAAATAGTTGACTAACAAAGACAAAATAAACAAAAGGAATAGAACAAGGAATAGAGAAACTACTGTGAAGCTGAGGACTGAATTTCAAATGAACAAGATCATTTCAGATGAGAAAACAAACCGTTAGTTCCAACAAGAGCTTCAAAGCATAATATAAGCTTACCTTTTCTGTGGAAAAGAGACTGCTGGATGTGATGTGGAGAGAAGGGAGACAACAGCACTTGAAGTAATCTGAGGAGGGTGCAAAAACAGAGTTACAACACTGAATGTAAGAAAAAGCAAAAGAGATCAGACGGGTTTGAGCCCAGTCTGACCCATAAAATTTCTGAGAATTAATAACCATAATTGGGATAATGGCCTTTTGGTGAGTGTTAAATCAGCAAATATTCACAAGAATAAAAAATTGCTAAGAAAACAAATATTTGAGAGAGTTCTGAACAGACATTTCAATATAATCTTAACTCCATTTAAAACAGAACTTTGAAGTTTTGTCTGACCTGTTTTTATTGGATTTCATTCATACTTGTAAAGATCAAGTAAGTCTGAGGGTTTTTTCAGTCGGGAGGAACTTACTTGTTTTTGGCCTGATTGTGTGCATGGATGAGGCCATGACGGAAGAGGAACTTAGACATGATGAAGGGCTTGAGAGACATGTGGAAAGGAGAGCGTGTCTCCTGGCGCTCAAACAGATCGGGGTGGTTACACACCTACACACAATCAGCCAGAGAGAGTGGATTAAGAAAAACAGTCAAAGGGGAAAGAATCAAGGGAAGAATCTACACATGCTGAGGTTTGTTTTCAGACTGCTAATTCATTGTTTAATTGGACATGTCAAAATTCAGAGTTTTTAATATGATCCTCAAATCATTGAGGCTAATAACTGTGATCAACCACCAGTACTGCCACACCCAACAAAACAATCAAAACTGTTGTACTTTATTAGATTTCTGTGCAGGAAACCAAGACGCCTGTACCTTCCTGAATTGCATGACCAAGTTCATGAGGGAGGAGGTGGTGCTGTGGGCCTGCTGGGCCGTGCCCATGGAGGACTGCAGCAGATCCTCAATGGAGATCTTGTTCCTCAGAGCCTGGTAGAGCAGCCTCTGACGTGACGTTAACTGGCAGTAGGTCAGGATCTCAATCTGGAGAGGGAGAGGAGAACGAGTGTGTTTAAGAAGTGTTGAATCAATTAACATCTAGATATACACAGACCTGCTAACAAGAGCACCATCTTGTTTCTGTTAGCTGAGGAACTGGAGCTTATTCAGAAGTTCCTAATGTGTATTCTGATTTTAAATCCCTACTAATTTCACGTTTTCATTTCTTTGAATGATTAGAACCTAGAAATGTATTTGTACTGGGCAAATGTCACTGTAACCTCTCAGTGGTTTCTTTTCTTGGCAGTTAGAGTGACAACTAAATTACCAATGTTGCCAGGATGTGAAGCATGACAACAGTGCATCAAAATATCCTCAATTGGACCTGGTTGGTAAAAAGTTTAATTCTAAAACCAGAACTTGGCTGCACTTCTAATATGTGGCTACAGCAGAGACAAATGATTCAGCATAACTGCCATGAATGCCTCTATTAGAACACACACGCTATTTTGACATGAGCTCAACCAAAAAAATCGATTTATGTGTGCGGACTTCATGCCCAGCCTAACCCACATTCCTTAAACACACATTAAAAAAACCTCTGGTTTTATCTTGTGTCCTGCTTCAGTGAGAGCAGTGTAACTGAACAACAACAAACCGTAAAATCCCGACCATGAACCACGGGTGAACTGTGCTGACAAAACAAGAGAAACCAACGAGAGAGGATAAGAAAAGAGGAAGCGGGCTGGCAGGGCTGCATGTGGGTGCGAGGGGTGGGAGAGCGAAAAAGACAGGCGCAGGGGAGCCGTGAACTCTGCCATCCCTCTGACTCAGTGAGTCCAGACTCCCACAGAGCATGAGTGAGTATGTGTGTGTGCCGCGTGTGACAGCAAGAGACCCGGAGTCAAACATCTGTCAAGTGGATCTGCCAGCACATGCATCATTCACAAGCTTTGTGTGTCAATGAGGTGTACAGGGAGACAGATGGAGGAAGGGTGCAGGTCTAAACAGGATGGGATAGAAGTAGGGCTACGTGGTATTAACAAAAAAGAATATGGCACCTTGTTAACTAAATATTGTTACATAAACTGTGAAATTTAGTGTAAACATGGCTCAGAATCTAAGTGTTGTAAAAAATGTCACAACTTTTTGTCTGATTAAATGCACAGTTTTGAACAAGCAGCTTGGTTCAGCAAACACGGGGAGGGAAATTTGCTCATATACCTTGTCCGAGAGCTCGTTCTCCACATCCTTCTTGATTCGCCGCAGCATAAAAGGTTTAAGGATCATGTGCAGTCTGGAAAGTTGGTCTGCAACACAAACATCAAACAATCAATGTTTAGCTACAGAGCGTATCACATACGACAGCGAGCAGAAATAAAAGTTCATTGCTGGCACACAAATGAGAAAATTTTCCATATAAATTGACCGAAAAATAATTTGAGTTGTCAGCTGGAAAATGGGAGTGAAAAACTGGAAAGAGCAGTGAAGAGGAAATTTCTTTTTCTCAGAGAGTTGTACTCACTCTCATCGATGGCTGACTTGTTTTCAGCGTGGCTCTCGATGTCCTTAGAGAACCACTCATTGAACTCTTCGTGGGAATCGAACAATGTAGGCATGATAAAGTGCAGCAGGGCCCAAAGCTGAAAGATGGTAATAACATACAATCGTCAGCAATTCTGTCTTGCTCACACGCGCACACGCACACGCACACACACACGCATGCATACAGGCACCCACGCACACACACTGTTAACCTCAGCCATGGTGTTCTGGATGGGCGTCCCGGTAAGCAGCAGCCTGTTTCGACACTGGAACTGCAGAAGAATTTTCCAGCGAACACTGAAAACACAGAGGGGAAACAGTTATTGGCTGGAGATCTACTGCAACAACTGCATGAGTTAATCATGTTTTTTTAACTTTTGACTGGACTGTAATCACACCCGTAACTTAAACAGTCGAACAGTATTTGTATGCAAGTGTACGTTTCTCATATCAAGACATTTTGTGACCAGTTTTTGTAGTTTTTGGACAGCGTCCAACAGTGAAATGACACTTTTACATGTAGTTGCAGGGGTGATTTAATATATTTGCTCAGCTTTTCAGACATTTTGTTGATTTTTTTTAAATGTTCTAAAAAGACACTTTGCGGTTCCTTATGTTCCAGAATATTTTTACAAACTGCATATCAAGCCTATTCAAAAGACTTATTGAGTAGTATTTATGTTCCACTATGTCTTTTGTGTGTTAAGAAAGTAAAGCAGAACAAAACTACATCAAAATAGGAAAAAAAATATTTTGATGTTTGTGTTCTTCTGCTACTTGTTGAGTGTGAGATAGGAAAAATGCAACTACACCTGGCAAACTATGACAAACTTAAAAATGTGTATTCGATGAAAAGTAATTTCAACTCAACTTTTTTTTTGTTTGTTTTTGCAACTCTCTTAGTGAGAGGGCTGAAACATGCAAAAAACACCAGTGCGTAGTTTGAAGAAGTATCAACATAATTATCAAGTTTAATAAATAAATCGAGTATTTGCTATCAACACAATTAAACACACGGGAGCTCTGTGGTGTGTTTTGGAAATAGAGTATTACATGATGACACAGCAACCATGTTAACGTTTTACCTGGTGCTGCTCTTTAGTGCCTGGGCCTCATCCAGAACCATGTACTGCCACTTGACCCTCTGGAAGTACTTGACGTCCTGGACCACCAGCTGGTAGCTTGTGATAACCACGTGGAAGGGTACGTTTTGTGTGTAAAGGGTTTTCTATTCAAACATAAACAAACACAGGTTTACAGACAGTCAGTTACAGACTAGACGGTCTGTATTGTATCTCCTCACTCTCTGTTTACAGTCATCATCTTCATCATCTCTTCCTTACCTGGCTCCAAAATTTCCGAATCACCTTGCGATCATGAGGATTCCCCCAGTATGGCAACACCTGACGGACAAGGGATCGAGTTAGAACAAGAGCAAACACTGAGATACGAGCTGTTTGTGAATCTGCTTCACCTGACATACATGCAGACTTTTCCAAAAAGCTTAAATACACACTGAGGAATGTAAAATAAAAACAGAGCTGCAGTGATGTTCCCAGAGGAAACTCTGAAACATCACTGCAGCTCATATGAATCACTGCTCTAGTTGATGAGTAGTCGATGTAAAATGTGATGTGAAAAGATTTACACATCATTACATCACTCAACACACACTGGTATTCCATTGTTTTCAGTCAGTCTTGCTCTGAGTGTTCAGGAAGCTTATCTTCACATCGTGTAATAGGCTCTTTTCACACCTCATTAGAAAAACAGACTGGAATTGATTTATTTTCAAACTTGCAGAGAAAAATGGGCATAGTTGACTGCTGAGCACAGCAAAGAGTTATGCGTATGATGGTGTGTGTGTGGGCGTGTGTGCATGCATGCAAGCATAACTGACATATTGACGTGTTTTGGGTTTTCTTTTTTTTATGTTCAAGAATGCAGACAGCCTGTCAGATGTCTGTTAACGTGAGCAAGAGGAAGAAACTGCAGCCAGGCTTGGATCAAAGCATCAACTGCTTTAGAGTCATGTGTGAACATGGGTAGTGCTAACACTGTCCTAATACAACACTGCCCCCTAATGAACAGTTTAAGACATGTTTTATCCTTATAAAAGCACAGACATTTGTTAGATTCTCTCACATTAGCAACACAGCAACAGGTTGATTAGAGGACTAAAGGCGATAGAAGAGAACGGTTTAGATGAGGATGCCAGGAATCCTGCTGAAATGTTTATGCAGGTGTTTCCGCTGGCGTGCTGACTCGGCGTAGCTTCTCACCTTGAATTTGGGCACGAAACGGGTGAACTCCTGGTGCCAGTTGTTGAGTGTGGATGCAGGGGAGATGATCAGGAATGGACCCCAGATGTTGTCTCTCTGTGCAGGAACAGTAAAGAGAATACACCGTCAGCCATCACAACAGGTGCTCTTTGAATGTGCATGAGTGAGCACCCAATAACAGGAAGCGTTAGAGGAACACAGCATGCATCCTCCTGCCAGCAACAGTTCAACACTGAAAAGCACACATTTCCCCCAAATACCATTTTTTTGTCCTTTTGGTGTTATGAGACCAAACAATCAACATATCAGTTACTCACAACAATGTAATAAGTCATATGAGTCATTCAATGAAATGCACGTCCACAAATATCAGACTCTTAAAAGGATGCAGGTGTGTGAAAAAAGGCTGAATGTTAGATGTTTTTGTAAGTCAGTAACAAAAGCAAAGACAATTGAATATTCTACAAAGCTTTTTGGAAGCGTGTTGTAAAAGAAAACCTCTGGCCTGGTGCTCTCTCTCACCTCAGCTAGATGAGCCAACAAGGCGATACTCTGGACAGTCTTGCCTAGACCCATCTCATCTGCCAGGATACCATTGATTCCCTGCAGAGAGAGGAAAAAACAGAGGAGAAAACATGTTGTTCAATTTGTAAAAATAAACACAGAACAACATGAAATGCCAAAAAACTACCTATAATGACAGTAAACTGAAAAGTATCCAAGAAACAGTGAGTTTTAATTAATTCATAAACACCAAACTGGGCATCCATGCATTAACATCTGCTGGCCATAAAGGGCACTGCAAATAATGTATAATGCAAGTGGAGGAGAGGATAAATCTTTCAACACCAGATTATTCTGCTGTCATAATATTAGCATACCCTAACCAAAATAAACAGATGTTAATGTTGTACATCAAACATAATACCAACTGAAGCAAGAAGGGGATGAGGACGGTGTTAGATAAAAAATTGCCATGATTTAAAAACACAAAAATCCTGCCTGCAAACCCTCATGGGTCTCTTATGTCAGAGGCAGTGTGGGTACCTGTTCATAGAGGTTGGCCAACCAGTTCATGCCCTTGAGTTGGTAACCCTTCAGTTTGCCGTTAAATATAGTTGGCTGAGGAATGTCTTCGCCTGCGTGGATGGAGGGGTTGGAGAGGCTGTAGCTCTCTCCAAAACCAGAGCCAGCCCCTGTGGATGAGCCGCAAGCTGCATGGAGCGACGCACAGCGGCTGTCCTTCGCCTCCTCATCAAACATCCGCGTCTGCAGGTAGAGATTTGGGAATCAGAACAAAATGGACAGGGTAGAGTGTGTGTGTGTGTGTGGGTGTATGTGAGTGAAATAGTGCACCTCTGAGGGTGTGCATGCATCAACTTACTCTTTCTTGGTGAATCTGGTAGGCTTCTTTGGCATTCCTCAAAGCCTGGGACTTGTAGTGTTCACTATCTGAAATCCCATACAATCAACTTATGCATAAAACAGAAGAATCCAATTCAATTCCATAGCTTTTCATATAAAAAAAAGCATTTCATCAAGTCTAGAAGAATTCTAAAGGAAACTGTTTTCATATTTAATCCAAAAATGTCATCACTGGCAGACAAAGGGGCCCTTAAAGACTACTTTTATTTTAAAGTAGTTCACTTGCTCAAATACCCCTACTGCTTAACGGGGTATTAAACAGTATGGAGTGATAAACTTTTATTTAAACAGGCAATAAAAATGATGATGACTATATTGTTTGCACTTCAATTTTAAACTGGAATATTTTGGGATACTTGGTCAACAGTACCTCAGTCCAACATCAATATTGAGTTTCAGTCACTAAATGACTGTTCTCCAGTAACAAAATAAACTTGACTAAGCCATTCATACCATAGTCCTCCTGTCCCATGTTGACCATTACGCCTCCTCCAATATCAATCTGTCTCTGGGCTGCATTGTCTTCCAGTTTTCTCAGAATTTCCTCCTGGGCTGTATCTCCGTCTGGGCCGCCCATGCTTGCTTTACCGCTCATGAAATGAGCATAGAGCTCAGTCTGGGTGATGAGGAAATTCAGTTTACGCTGCTGCCGCTTGGCCTGCGAAGGAGGTAGGAAGCAAAGAAAAAAAAAGACAAAGACATTGTGTAAATGTAATGTAAATGTTACGTGTTTTTTACATATTTTCATAGTTTATACTGACAAAAATATGTCCATAAAAGTTTGCGGTAAAAACCAAAAAATTAATGAGGCAACTTTCAAAACAACAATTTCCTTTCCACCTACTTCTCTCATCTCTTCATCCAATTTTCGTTGCTCCAGGGCCTCTTTCTCCGCCCTCTTCCTGTGTTCCTTCTCCACTTTATCATATTTCTTCCAGTAAAGCATCATCTCCTTTGTGAGTCGGCGAGCCCGAGGTAACGTCTCCTTGCAGTTCTTCTGGGCCTGGATAGCTGCCCGCCGAACCTCTCTCATGCATTGATGCGCCAACTGGGTGAAATGAAACGGAGGTTAAATGTCATTCTCCACCTACCAGTTAAACTTGTGCAATCAGAAAATGAAGCATTAGTGTCATATGTAACCAAGCAACATAATTATAAAGAAACAAACTAAGACTAGGTCACAAATTTGAGGATTTCAGAATAAAATCTTTTAAAAGGTCATTATAACAGCCACAGTTGTGCAATATCCACAACTTACCTTCTTTGCATTGGTCAGTACTAAGTTCTTAGCAGAGGTCTTCTGCTTGAAAGTCTGCAAAACAAGTATAAACACGATAATTAGACCTTTAATGATAGTGCTGAACATTTCACCACAAATTTACGATACATTTGTGATATTCTTTTTATCAGTGTCATCGACATTAACCTTGGGAATCTCTTTTTTAGCGATGGTGAGCCAGACTTTACGCCGCCGTGCATTCAGCTGCTCAATGGTGAGATGTTTCTTCTTAACCATGGGCAGTGGAGCATCATGAGAGAACTTTGCAAAGATTTTGCTAACATATGGACGCTCCTCATCCAGAAACTCCCCCTCTCCACGTTTCTTCTTTTTCTTCACCTTTTTTAGTTTGGCTATCAAGAAAAAAACATTAGAATGGTCAATTTGAAATCTTGTCAACTATTTTAGCAGTTATTCTGTTTCATTTGTCGTGTGTGACATTGATGCAATCATGACTCTGACTGACTCCAGAGATTTCTTTTTTGTTTTTTACCCTTGAATTTCTTTTCATCTTTGATTTTCTTTTTCTTTGGGCCCAGTAGGTGGCGCTGTTGTTCATAGAAAGGGTCGTGAGTAGAGAGAAGTCCAGTGCTGTAATACTGATATTGGTGAAGCTGCAGGGAAAATACAAACAGATGGATAAAATAAAAGAAATGACACAACAATAACACAAGTCAGACGTGTCCAAGCATTTTATTTTTGTATGTGTGTGTGTGTATGTGTGCGTGCGTGCGTCTGTACCTCCCGGTCTGAGTGGAACTTGCTCTGGTGCTGCCTGGTGAAGCGATGTAACCTCAGCATGTCATGCAACTCCTCCCGAGACAAACTGAAGTCAGAGTCATCTGAGTCTGTGTCAGAGTCTGTGGTGTCGTCACTCAAAAGGATACTCTGCAGGAGACAGAGGAGGAACATGGAGAAAGGAAGGTGAAAGTTTGGTGTATGTGGATATGGAAATATGGTGCTGAAGAAATAAGGAGAAGATAACAAACTGTTCTGAACAAGTTGACACAAAGATGGACCACAAAAGTAGCAGAGTTGCAACTGTGATCAGTATTTCTTCATCTGTTAGCTGTTTTATGATCTATTCATAAACTGTAGTTGTAAATCTTAAGTATAATGGAGAAAGAGTCCTTAAAGTACCTTTAGCCATTTCCTGTTCTTCTTCAGCTTTGAGAAATTATAGAGGCTAGTTTTATCCGCCTTTTGGTCTGTGAGGTATACAGGGAGAGAGGAAACATCAGATGGTATGAATGTACATGAATGATATCTTCTATTAACAGTTAAATGACACCAGTGAGCAGTGCATGTGTAGTAATGTGTAAATAACATGGATATTACTCTTACTATATGTATCTTACCTTTACCTTGCAGCAGAACACCATTGAGAGGCTTCCCTTCTGCCAATGCATCCCCTTGCTCACATGGCTCATTCTTCATTGTCAAAGCTGTATGCTGTGTGGAGGGGTCCAGTGATAACCCTGTCCCCAGTGCACCATCGCTGTCATCACTGTCATCACTGGACATGAGGGAAATGCAACTGTAAGGTCACCATTTTCACAACAAGAAAATATTGTTTACAGCACTGATCTGAACATCCAAACATGAACCATCTTGACACTGCAGTGCTCACTGAAACTGATCTTTGAATGTGCTTAGACAAATTGAGTCTACAGTGTTAGCACACTCCTTCTTTAATGTGTCTGTACCTGGTTATGTCTCTGTTGAAGATGGCAGAAGTCTGTCGCAGGAAACTATCCAACCTAAGTGTTCTTTCCAGGCGCTGCAGGTAGAGAGGTTTAGCCAGGGCAGAGCTCCCTGACGCCCCAACCCCGAGCTGGCCACCCTGACCTGACGCCATGCAGCACAGACACCTCTGCCCAGCAGGGCAGCAACTTTTACTAATGAAAGACAGAAAGAGAAAGCGAGGGCTTAAGGTCAGAGGGAGCAGCAAAGGACACCACTCACTATAGAATGAGTAAGACTATTTCACCATAATTCACCTAAATCATAGCAAGAACTTGCATGATGGCTCATACCAATCAAGCGATTTTTAAATGACGCATGAGATGTTCATAAGTTTCTGAGATTTGCCTTCGCTTTCCCTATACAGATTTTCCCAGCTAGTCCCTCTGGCATATGAGAGATACTTTCCCTCTAGCCTGATTCCACACCTCTTAATTGCCGACTACAGCTTTGTACTGGTATGAAAATGGATATTATGTAAATATATTAACACTACTTTCCTTGAAATTGCTGGAATACAGTAAATGTACTTGAACATGGCTCATTGTGCAAAATACGGCATGAACAGAGGACCTACCTTCCCAGTAAGGGATGCCATTGTTCTTGATTCCAAGATTATTAATCAGACAAACTTGAAAGCCCTTTTAAAAGAAGAAGCCCAGAGTCACACATTCATGGTCATATGAGAATAATTCAGTCTCTTATACATGTTGGAACTTATTTCATTGTGCAAAACAAACAAAATGTGTATTGCACATGAGCTCATTATTTCAGATACTGATATATTCAGTATAGAATATATTTGCTCAAAAATCTAAAAAAAAATAGATAGATAGTTGGCAGCTCCTGTGTATCTGTGTATCTCCTATGTATTTAAATTGTAAACGTGATGCTCTCATGTTTATAATGTTTATTCCAATACTTAATCTCAATAAACCAAATTTTATAATTAAAGAACATATACTGGCTGAATCATTTATACTTTTTCAAGAGAATCTTCTTTCCCCTTGTTGTTTGTGTAACATGAGACCGTTATATTGTATACTCTATTACTGACAGTCATTTTGGTTTATTAAAAGATAGGACTGGAAATATTGCATTTCATCAAGTCTTCTAAACCTGTGACTTAACAAAGTACCAAATGTTGTTCAAGTTACCATCTCATTTTTAATGGTGTAAGTGATTGTTTGTACAGACAGATTTGTGCCAGTTGTACACTGTAATTAAAACTCATTACATATTCACTTGACTTTCTAGGACATTTTCGATGCTTCACGAGTGAGAGGATGAACTAACGCAAAATTGTTCTCCTTCTGAAAATAAAGAAAAACTGATTGCTATGTTAGCTTAAATAACATATTTCTTCTGTCGCTAAAGCGCCGTTATGTTATCATTAGCTAGCTAGCAAATCCAAGCTAGCGTTAGCCGGGGTTTCCTAGCTAACCTTGGATGGTGCAATGGGATGTAGCTTGTCAGCTAACGACCGTTAGCTACCTTGCTTACAGCCAGTACAAGTAGCATAGCATTCGATCAATGATAGCAAAGGGTCAAGGTGCTACTTTACACACGCGCACATGACAGCTTACTGGTTTAAGTAAGCCTCACTAAATATAATAATTAGCGCTGTTTGTCGTGTTTTTCACACCTATTGTTATAGGGCTACGGCATCTTTTGCTATCTCTTGCCTCATGTAGCTTTTCATCATAGACGTTAGCTTATTAAATACTAAGGCGTTTTTTACACAGACGTCCTCTCATACCATTAATATGAAGTATTCAAATCGGTTCTGTCTCTTTAAGGCCACCACCTCCATGCCTAAACAATGCATTAAGATATGATATTGGTTTAATAGCAATTATTTTAACAGGCTAGCCGCAGTGCAGCGACAGCAAGGCCCTCCGCCCGCGCCTCAAGAATCCTCACTGCGGACACGAGCGGGGACTCGGTTGCCTGGTGAACGAATGATCCCCATGTTTTAATTCTTTCTCCCTCCCGGCCATCTTCCCCCTTTGCTCCTTCGCCATAACAACCACCATGGAGTCTCTCACCTCGGCCCCTTGTCCCCCTTTTCGTCTCTCTCTTCGTTGCTGTCGACTCTCGGTTCTCTGACTCCAAAATGGCGGTTTCAGACGCCGAGCGAGTCTGTGAGCTTTGAGTCGGCAGCAACAGCAGAGAGGCGGCCACTTTCTGTTACTGAGAGAGCAAAGACACGACGCCATGGCGAGGTTACAGCAAGGAGCAGGCGCAATAATCAATCGCAGATAACGGGGCGCTCGCCTATTGATGTCTGCGATAATATGAGCGTGAAAAGAAATCAAACTGGTATCATTTTGTGATAAGATAAGGTATGTTTTTAAATTTAACGTCTTTCTGGTTCACGAATACATAACTAATAAAAAATCATCGATTATTTTCCGAAGTCGATTCGTAACGTCTGCTCACTGCGAAGATTACCGAGCTACGTCTTACGTCATCAGAAGGGAACTCCGTTTAAGGTATGGTGAGGCAGCTGGATATCTACAATAAAATGTTATAACTATAACTATAAATATATGTTTCGATGTTGAGTGATCACAGTGAACTAAAAGGAAATGAGAGAAGATTTTATGTTAATTCACGTTTATGTATAAATGTATATTTAATTCATTTTTTTTGTCCACCAAGGTACTAGTAGGGATCCTAACTGGTGTCTCTATCAGTGTCCTACATCCAAATGTTTCTGTTAATCCACAGGTTACATCCTAACTTAAAGGGTTTTTTTGTATAACTGCATAACTTTGGTCTTTACTACGAACTGCTTTGGCGTCCTGTTGTTTTGTTGTTTTTCTCTTGTGATGAAGGTACTAATGTACAATTCTGCTGGTAGTTAAAATCATTTCTCAAATATTTATTACACTAAAACAACAAGAATATTCAGCTCATTGGTACTAATAAGCTTTAATGTACCACATTTGAAATTGCAAAACAGTGAATATATGCAACAACAGTTCATTAGTCAGCCCCATATTTTTTTTTTTTACATTAACAAAGATCTGAAGAGTGGAGTGATTGGACTTAATAAAGGAATCACAGATATTGTCTAAGTGCGGGTAATGCTTCCAGTAGACAAGCAAGTGCATGACCAGTTGCAGTTAACAGATGTATAGATGTATAGTGCAGTTACATACTGATTCCAGCTTCTGAATCCTTTTTCTACCTTTATAATTAGAGGTTCAGGCACATTGTAAGGACTGTACAGCCCTGTCAATATTTTACATCACATCTTGTTTCATTGCTGACATTTTCTACCTTTTAGTCCATGCGGCCATAAAAAGTGCAAAGGTCTTAATCAGCTTCAAATACTGCCAACAAAATAAGTCTATTCTGTAGAGAACAACTGAAGCCAATACAAATTTCAGCAGTAGGCACGACCAACGGGCAATCATATGACTTTCTGTATTCACTTAAAGAGTCGCTCCTACGTATGGTGCAGTTTGATTGACATATAAATGGTGGGCTGTCATGTTTTCACACTGAGCAAAGAGGAGGCCTCATTCATAGCCAGCTGGATTTCTCTTCCTCAAATTTCTGTGGATCAATGAAAGGCTTGTCAATGGACTTGATCATCAGTTCGCCACAGTATACGCATTCAGAAGCAATTAAGTCATCAATGTCTGATTTTATCTGCTCGCGGCTTGTGCCTGCATTTCCCTTTCCAAGACTGGAGGTGTCTCCTTCGTCTTTGGCCACTTTGCGGTGGCGGGACTTGGAGGATTGCGTTGTTGCAGCCAGCTTTTTCTGCAGTTCCTCCAGACGACTCTGCTTGTAGGTGGACAGGTGAGGGGTCACTTCCTAGAAGATATAAGAAAAAAGTGGAAATTACTATTTCACTGGACTTGTTCAGGAAGCTTTGAAATTAGATTTTGAAACAAGTTTCAGGCATGACACGTTTTAATAAAGTAAGTCACTTAAGTAATAAAAGATAGCAAAAGAGAACAACATATGCAGTGACACATATCAATAATGAAAAAGCAGTGTGGAAGCAGCCTTGGAAAATTACCTGGAAGAGGCAGTCATAGTGGAACATGTGTCCACACAGGAACAGATAGAAGGACCTGTTGAGCAATGGGAAGTCACAGGCAGAACACTTATCTTGGGAATCCACTACGCCATATTTATTCCTCATTTCCTGGATGTCTTCTCTGATGCGTTTGGCACTCTCAGTAGCTTCCTCCATTTCTTGTTTCAGCTCCTCGATGTGCTGGTTGTACTCTTCCAAGGAGCTGCAGATGGCCTCCTGAGAAACCACAGTGAACAGAGGATAAAGTATGTAAATTTGAAACAAAATGCTGATTTTTTTTTTAAATACACATACATACACATGGGTATACATGACATCCATCCTGATCACTGTGATGAAATATAATTGTCTGTTGTTATTTTTTTTAACAAACATTACATTTATAAACAAGTACAGACAGGTTACAAACCTTAAAATGGTCAATGGTGACAAAGTCTGGGAAGAAAGGCAGGATGTCTTCAATTTTGAGCAGGTTGCAGCTGGACAGACAGTTCATGGCTTTCTTCACATCTTTCTCTTCCTGCACAACATGCCGGGCGATTTTCAGCCAAAGCTTTTTCCTGAGCTCCTCATCATCCTCTGGCAGGTCAGCACATGACTTAGCCAAGTCTACATCTACCTTTGGACAAAAATAATATAATTTAAGATTTAAAGGCATAATATGCAGAATATTCCTAAAAAAATATAAATTACTAGAAAAGTATTCCTCTCAATCATCAACACAAAGGTGTTGTGGTGTCTGTATCTGAGGAGAACCATCCCTGTGCCTATATGTTATTGTTATGCTTTTTTTTCTATATATTGTGCCTTTTGAGATAGAATAACTACCAAATTTAAATATTCTTTAATTTAATTTGACCCTTAAAAATAAGATACACGTGTTTTGTGACTGAATAGTATATTGAAAACATCCTGGCTCTCAAATCCTACATCACTTACTTGTAAAGCAAGATCCACTGCTTCCTCATACAGTTCCATAATCCTATAAACCAGGACACAGGCCCGGAGGTAGCCATGTTCTGCACACAGCCTGAGTGCATACTTCAAGTCATAATGGATCTCTGAGGCGTGTGTGCCTGCCTGCTCCAGATACCACAGCAGAGAGTCTGGCTTATACTTGGCGTAGAGGGACAGCAGGTAGTTATGGATGGCCTCCTCTGTCACAGTCAGCTCATACACACAGAACTCCATATAGCGGATGGTTTCACTGATCTGCTGGGTGCTGCCCATCTGGCTGTAGTTCATCAGAGCCGGGATGAGCTTCTTTGGGTCCAGACGCTTGCCCATCTGAATCCACGCATCCACCACTTTTTTTGGAATGTGCTGCATAAGGACGGGGGAGAACTTGTAAAAAAGCTTCTGATCACAGTGTTTGGAGAGCACTTCCAGAGCAGCGCTGTAATCGTCATGTTGGCAGTAGTGGGATATTACTCTCTCATAGTCTTGCATGACAACTGAGAAGTAAACCATGTCATCCACGTTGCCGTGGCTGGCCAGCAGGTCATAAATGGTGCTGCGGTTGTTGAAAAGGCACTCCTTATGCTTGGAGTTGCTTAGGAACTCACGAAACTCCTTACGGGTCTCCTGGAAGATGATGGTGTTACCGTCGCTCTCCAGCTGGCCAAGCCGGTTCAGGTAGAGCTCAGCTAGCCAGGTGACCAGCAAGGTGATCTGTGTTCTCTCATTCTGTTTCAGATTATTTAGTTTCTTCAATAAGAACTCCTTTAGAGCCTCCTCTTGTTTGGCTTCAATGAACTTGAGCGCTATCTCTTCAAAGTAGTTTTGCGTCAGTGCATAGCACTTAGCGCTCTCAAGGTACCGCTTGTTCTGGAAGCAGTGCTCAGCCTCCTTTGCCAGCACCATGTCCATGCACTCTGGCCGGTCACGGCAGTACTCCTTTGCCAGATCAAATTTATTCATGCTCATGTACATCTGCCAGACATCCCTTGCCTCACGCTGGACGTGGTACCGGAAAACTGCTCGCTCCGTGTAGATCCATACCAACCCACCTACTGGGTCCTTGATCATCTTCTTAAGGGAGCCAAATTTATCTGGGAACACATCCTCAAATACCACCTGTCCATTCAGAGTGCAGATGGCCTTAACTCTGTCATGGAGCAGCAGCAGGAAGTGGAACTGTGTCAGCACAATGGAGATGGGTTTGTTGTCAACAAGGTCAATTTCAGGAGTATATTCCCATACCTGTTTGATTGCAAGGGTGGAAATATTGATTAAGTATTGAAACATGGAGATAAAGACAATAAAGGAGAGGACATAATAGGACATTTGTTTGAGCTAGAACTATTGAATAACAAACTTTCTCACATACAAAGACATTTACCTGCACATCAGTCAGCAGGGAGTCAGGTCTGACATAGTCCAGCTGACCATAAAGAACTCCATTACCCATCATCCAGGCAAATGCTTTAGGGGAGGTGCGAAGCTTTGAGGTGTAGAAGGTGATCTCGCTGTAGCCCATGTTGGCTGGAAACTCCTGAAAACTGGGCAGCAGGTCCTGGTTCTGGCTGAAAATTGAACTGAAGCCTTGCTGCTCCATTCCCTCGGCCACCTTACCCACAAACTGGAAGAGTCGTTTGCGGGTGGTGGCGATGATGAAGTACTTGTTCTCCAGACCACGCTCGACCTCCAGGCAGCAAACTGGTGCAGGCTTCCCATCCTCCTCCAGGGAATGGATCTGCCCAAGGAAAAGAATATCTTATCGTTTAGTTCTAGTATTGCAAAGTATTGCACTTTCAGGTATTGGTCTAGTGTGGAAAAGTTTAAACTATCTTTGTAAATAATAACAGATACTTAACACTATACGTGACGAATGACCACACATGCACTGACCTGTCTGAAGTATTGATCTGGATTGGTGTTGAACAGGCTGCCCTCGGTTGCAGAGATCTCAGCCTCAAAGATGATGCCTTGACTGGTGCCAACCAGGATGGGTCCTGTGCTGGTTTCATTGCCCAGCAGCTTGTTCCAGCCTACGCTCTCAATGAGGTGGCCTCTCCAGCGGGACAGACTGCGCACCTTCTGTGTGTTTCTGTTGAGGTACAGACACTCACTGGTGTTCAGGCTGATCAGCAGATGGGAACCTGCGATGGAAAAATATGGAGGAGGATACAGCTTCTGCTGTTAATAAGTTACATATTAATGCAGAGTCACATGAAAGAAGGCAGACTCACAAAGAATCTTAATAAAATACACAATGTCATGTAGTTGTTTAATCATGGTCTATAGGCAGCATTTTCAAAGAGGATATTTCTCACCAGTTGGATCCAAGAACAGCCTGTGCACTTTGCTTTCATCTTTCCTCCCTAGTTCAATCTGATTAGGCTGATCTGGCTTGGCCAAGTCAATCCTGGATGAAACAGAAACATCAGTATCAGCACCTTCTAACAGCTGCATTAAAAACTATCTAACAAGGCGCAATAAACAAGAGATAGCTAACAACAGATGATTTGTAATCACAGTGAAAAACACCCATCAATTCCCACTAATTCAATCAAAACCATTCAAACACTTGTAACCATTAACATAGTGTTTTGAGTGCTTATGATAGTGTTATTTGCCTTAGTAGGGTGTCTTTTCCCAGACTCATGCAGAGCTGGTTGTTGCAGACTGCAAGATGGTTTATCCTCTCAGGCGGAGTAAAATCGATCCTCTGCTTGTTGAATATTGGCTTCTCTTCCTCAAGTCTCACATTCACAAAACCTGACGTAAGTAAAGAAGAACAGAGTATTAATGGTGAAAGCTTCTAGTCAACAAAATCACAACAATGACAGCATCCTTGGAACAGTAACAACGACGTCATAGCACCATTGTAAGCTGCTAAACAGACATAGCATTTAAAGAGAGGAGTGGGACCGAACGTTACCTGAATGTGTTATCCCGATGTTAGCTGATGACAAGCGGCCATGCTGCTGCGCACTTTGCCTGGTGTTTTGCGAGTCCTCGTACTCGTCAAGAATTGAAGCCATGGCTGAATATATCTTGTTTCACTTCCTTGAACTAAAATTCTCTACAGATAAAGAGACTGGCGAAAAAACACCTAACACGACATGGCTAATAGGCTGGCAAGCGACATCGACTTCCAACCCGTTAGAGGCTCGCAAGCGTACTTCCTCTCTACGCATGCGTATCAATTGAGAAACAAAATGAAGAAAATAATGACTTACGCTGCAGTAAATAAATGAATAAAAACAATTTCAACCATTCATTCTAGCATAACAGTTAGCTTAGCGCCCGACTACACAGGGTGGAACCAGAGAATCAGGTGACACTGGAAATCACGTGATGATATTCAATGTGTTTATCATATTGGGCACCAGGGGGCGCAGTTCGTCCAAATGTAGAGTGACTGATTTGTTTTTGAGATGCTGAGAGGATTAACTAGTATAGAAAGTGATTGTAAACACACTTATATGAGCCTCTGTGAAAATACATTTCAACTCAGAACTGTTATAGTGCACTTATATTTTATTTTATTTTAGATTGTAAAGGCTTTAATCTTAGGATTATTTTTCTTATTTCTCATTTTCATATTTTTTTCAATAATGCAATTACAAACGTCGTGGCTTTACAAACCATTAACATTACAGTTGACGTAACGTAAAAGTAATATACAAGAAAATACACTTAAATTAACTTAACTTAATTTGATAAAAAAAAAACAGACACCCAATGGATTATTTCCTCTGAACACTGCGCATTTTATTCTTCTGTATTTAGTTTTGCACATTCCGTGGTCAATTTTCTGCACATTTCTGCACAAAACTATGTAGCTATAGTGTATATTTTTTAATTTTTAATGCATGTATGCTTTTTTTATTTTTATTGTGCCATTTGCGTGCCATGACTTTTGTAATACTTGCATTTATCCTTTTAATTTTCTGTTATCATGTTATTGTTATGCTCCGGAACACCTCTAAACCTTGTAGCAATAAACCTGAGAATAAATAGGCCAAAA
The DNA here is from genome assembly GCA_029814665.1 of Acanthurus lineatus. NCBI lineage: Eukaryota > Metazoa > Chordata > Actinopteri > Acanthuriformes > Acanthuridae > Acanthurus > Acanthurus lineatus. The sequence goes on along the minus strand of JAPZDV010000010.1, from coordinate 8,006,078 downwards.
ATAATCTATCTATCTACCTTCTTGGAGGCTCTTTTTCTCTCTTCTCTCGGTGGGAGTGTCTATGCAAATCGCAACCTGTTTGAACACAAACTTGCCCTTAAAGCGTCCTGTCCCACACATGTCGCCCGTCATTCAGAACAGGACAGGCAAGTTGACTGCACAGACCCGTATGAGAGGGACAGACTCGTCAGTTTATTCTTAGTATCCAGTCTCAGTGATCGGGAAGGGCGAGAGTTTTGCGCTCAGAAGTTGAATGTGCAACTCGTCATGCCACCTAACATGGATTACTTTTACCACGAGTCCCGAGTCCCTTCCGCTTGCGGGCTGACCCGGGAGGATGAGCTGGATCCCGATGTCATCAGCTGTATGCTGGTCGGAGACGGAGCCGTTGGGAAGACCAGTATGATTATCAGCTACACCTCCAATGGATATCCGACAGAATACCAACAGACCGGCTTTGACGTGTTCTCCGGTGAGTTATTAGAAACTTTTAATTTACCTTTCATTAATTTCATTAATTTTAAAAACAATGTATTAATAAGGAGTGACTGGTTTTGTTAAAATTAAAAATGGCCTTAATATGCATGAAGATTGGTGTCTTTGCTTTGGTTTGAGGCAACGTTTAGAAAATTTAGATTATTAATTTACAGGCCTAAGGAATAATATGTCAAAGCTTAAGTTAATAAAACATTAAATTCATAGTTATACAAGTCTTTGTTATCTTTTCTTTTAAGCGTCACTTGATGGGTTTCACTGTAAGCATTTGTAGCCTGTGTTTAAAAACGTACATGCATGTTGTGCACTTTATGATATTCATGTTTGAGATGTTTTTTTTTCTGTGTTTAGTAAGAAATTGAACTTAATCCGTAGTGACTGATTCATGTTACTGTTTACCAACAGGTCAGGTCCAAGTAGAAGGATCTCCAATCAAAGTTCAGCTTCTGGACACAGCTGGACAGGTAAGACTCAAAGTTTGTTTTGGTCAACAAGAAATGATGTAGACAAAGAGCACCATAAATATTGTAAAATTTTCTTAATTCTAAATTCTACAACATCACATCCCCATTTTTTATTAGAATATACAGATTTATTTTGATGTCACTCCAGATGAACTATGAAGGTTCATACTCACATGCTTGAGTCATCCAATATGTGACTCAGTGAGAATATTTCACAATGAATGTTAATGAATGATTTCTTCCTGACACATTAGTGAGTCAGTCTTTTTTACTTATTTCTCTCTCATGTTTGTACATGGTTTGATAGACACTAACTTATGATTTCTGTCCTAAATGTTTCAACCAGGAGGAGTTTGATGAATTCAGAGCTCTGTCCTACGCCCACACGGACGTCTTCCTCCTCTGCTTCAGCATGGTCAACCCCACCTCCTTCCACAACATCACCAAGAAGTGGGTCGCAGAAATCCGGGCTTACAACCCATCTTCGCCCATCATCCTTGTTGGGACTCAGTCGGACCTTTTGCTGGACGTGAACATCCTCATCAACCTGGACAAATCTAATGTCAAGCCTGTTCTGAGCTCCAGAGCCCGGAGCATGGCGCAGAAGATCAGGGCCGCAGACTATATTGAGTGCTCGTCACTCACGCAAAAGAACTTGAAGGAGGCATTTGATGCTGCCATCTTTGCCGCCATTAAGAACAAAGCCCGCAAGACCAAGAAGAGGAGGTTTTCTGACAGGCGCACAAAAGCTTTCTCCAGATGCAGCTGGAAGAAGTTCTTCTGCTTCATCTGAACTCAGAGAGACTGTCAACCCTGTGGGTTGTGGACAAAAACTTAATTTATTTAAATCCTTTACTTCTGCTTAATGCCACAGCTCAAACTGTGGTAGTTTAGCATCCTTTCCTCTTAAGTATTTGGCTTTTTTTACTTTGGGATGCCAAACGGTGCAAGGGAAATTGGACATGAGCATAGTGGAATTAACATCTTTGGAGACAACAGAGAGGATTCTGGGTCATTGTTAGGCGGGCTCTGGTTTTGCACCCCAGCAGACAGATTCAGAACAAGCCTGTGTTGTTTTTATTATATTCAAATGTTTGATTTTTCCAGGGCAATAGGAAAACAAAACTCACATGTTACAATTTAAAGTTATGTGTTTGCTTTCCTGTGTATGCATCACTGGTGAGCCACTTGAGAAAAAAGGGCAGTGAGTTGGAACAAACATATAGAGTTGACTCGATCAACATACTATCACAGAGAGAAAGGACGGTCTGTCATGTAAATGTTGTGGATTTGCATGATGTGCATTTAATGTCAGTGAGAGAGAAACAGAAAGTGTCGGGGCTGTGTTTGAAGGAGATGGGCGTCAGCCACTTCCCTGTTTTACACTCGCCGTCTGTCTGGTTGGCTGCAGCAGCCTATTTGTATGCAGCAGCTGCAAGTTCAGGTTGCTGTGCCACTTTTTCTACCTGTGTGTGAAAACTCCCCTGGCTGGTTTTGCATGGTGCTCTCCACTGAGCATCCTACCTCCGCTGACCTTCATAAATAATTTGAGTTTTATTGATCAGTTTAACATTAAAAAAGATGTTAAAAGAAACACAGCTGGATCATTTATTGTAGAAAAATCCAAAACAATTTTATTTCCTATGTCTTTATTGTCATATTGGCACAGGAACCTGTTTGAAAATCTTCTTGTCTATGTTGAAAGGTTGCATGGGAGTGGTAATCAGCGGTAGCCTTTGGCTCTTTGTCCTCGTCTCCCATCAATCTGCATCTGTGAAAGCAAGCACTGCAGGGGTCTTCACTTCTACCCTGTGAATCCTCCCACCACCATCCACCATCAGCCTGGCTTTTGTTACTCTCTCCTCATTGTTTATATGCTCAATACACTCCTTATCTCCTCAATAGCCCTGTGTGTACTAAGTCAGAGGAAGCTAAACTGCCTCTGCTTGAATGTAAGTGTAAGGTCACTCACTTTAAAAGAAAAAAAAGGTCTTCCCTGGGATTTATGTGCAAAAAGGTCATATTTTGCACTCCAGTATCTGGTGGATATACATAAGTGTATATAAGTGACCAGAGCAATGACCAGGCTTTATTATGCTTCTTGTGGAAGTTAACTTATTGTATATGCGGTTCTGTTTGTTGAAACAGGTCATTTGACATGTTAAGGTATATAAAATATAAGAAAAGACATGGATTTGAAATGCATTCATGTACTCTATTAACATTTTGTATCACTGTCACTAATCTTAAGTTGCCATCTCTTTCTCTAACTTGTCTGTCTTTTTTACATGTTGGAGTGATGTGATGCAAATAAATGAAGTGCAAATTATATTCTCTTTGTCATGTACAGTTTTTAGAAGTTTGCAATTCACAACCTCATACTTACCAAGTCTGATAGCAGCGACCACTTTACATGCAGGGGAGAGTTTTTAAAAGAATCACCAGAAACAGCAAAAAGCAGTGAGCACTTTCCCCTGCAGGGAGTCTGAATAATCCAACTCACCACTCCAGGTACTTTTCCTGAACCATCTTTCTGTCTAAAGACATGATAAGTAACCTCAAAGCCTCCAGCTGTGCTCCAGGTCGACCAATTCTAATGCAATCCACATGACCGCTGATGGTGTATGGCAGTGCCACGCTGTGAACAGCAGTGGAAGAAGCACTCAGATCTTTTATTTAAGTAAAAGTAGCAATTCGGCTCTGTTACAGCTGAAAACCCCACAATCAAGATTACACTTATGTAAAAGTACAGAGGTATTAACAGCAAAGTGTACTTAAGTAGAAGTAATTTAACTTAGAGAACAACATTACAATGAGAAGAATCATTACTGAAATATTTTTACTGACGCCTTAACACATAAGCTTTATTTTAAGTGGTGGGTAGAAAACTTAAAATCTATACTCTAGAAAAAGTATAATCACTCATGAAAAAAAATTCATGTAAAAGTGAAAATTGCTAAAAAAAAATCTACTCAAGTAAAAGTACTTAGAAAGAGGACTTGGTTAAAGGACTTAGAAAATTATATAAGGTACAAGTAACTTTGTTTCAATATTAATGGTACAAATAATCATTATTACTTTGCCTTAAATTTTTTTAAAATTTCAATACAAGGTAGGTTCATTTAATTGATATAAAAACAAAGATTTACATCACAACCTAGTTAACATTAGCTTGTAAAGAAGATTACAGGCTTAAAATGACTTGAGATAAGAGTAGAAGTACAGCGTTAAAAAGGAAAATTAAAAGTAAAAGAATACTTTTTACCTATAGTGCTTAATTTCCCCACCTTTGTATTTCAATGTGACTTCTGTCTGAGGGGAAGTTTTCTATGCTGTTAAATAACACAGCACTGGATAAAGCAAACATGTGTTTTGTTTGTAAGGACTTAATTATTCAAAGTTACAAAGAAGTCCAGTTGTCAGTGAGAAAAACTGAGTACTTAAGCCAAGTGAAAGTACCTCAAAATTGCACGTAAGTACAGCACTTGAGTATTTGTATTTAGTTACTTGTCACCAGTGGCTGTGACTGATTGCTGCATTTGTTTATGCCTTCTTTTGGAAGCTATAGAGCCACGTGAGAGTGGCACTCACGAGGGTGTGATTGAGTTAGATCCACTGATTGAGAATAAACAGTAGCAGTCTGCCGGGTTTATCACAACAATGGACTGTGCACATGATCGTTGACATTTGCCTGAAATTAAGGTGTGACATTGAAAAGCTGCCTGAGTTTGTGAGAAAATACATGGACAGAGGGCTCTCTGTGCAGCAAACTGAGGTAAACATGACATCGGGAGACATTAAGACGGACGTCGTGGACCTGACGGCCCTGCAGTGCATTTGTTCAGGACACGGTGGATGAGTCAAAGATGAGCTCACCTCAATACATCAGCAATCTGTTTACCATTAGTCAGCGTCCATCAGCAGTGATCTGACAGGCTTCTGTTTGATCGGTTGTTATACATAGGTTAAAGCAGGACATCCTTCGTCTTGGCCAAATGACCTCATAGGGAGAGGAAACCGCAGACACAGTTGGACTCATGATGAACTTTGACTCAGGGACCAGTTGGGTGTAGCCATGACAGTTTGAACAGCCTGACCTATTGCTATTCCTTGGAGGGATATGAGCAGTACATATGAGTTTAAAGCTGTCGTCATCACTGTTTTTTTATAACAAAAATGAATTAATTGACTCTTTTATGTGATATGGGTCCTTGTAGTGGCTAGAATTGTCACTCAGCTCCGTAGTTCCTGAATTTCTGGAGCTTAAGCATTTTTTAAGTTATGTTTTTTTAATGTTATGGTTCAGTTTTGCGGTTTTTTTAGGGTGAAGCAGCTGTTTTGGTTAATTTTTTTACTGCACACTACCTGCATTTAAAGCTTTAAATGAAAGACAAAGTTAGCAGATAAGTAGGCAGATATTTTCCACAGGAGCTGGTGGAAACGAAAAACAGAGCTAAAAAATAAGAGTTGATTTCAAACTTGCAATCATAAATTGGTTATAAAAAGGTCTTCTTCTTGTCTGCTTAACATATAAGAATCAGACCACATGAAGTTGTGTTCGTTAGACTTTGTTGCAGCAATGTTGCCATGCTCTCAAATTACATTATCCTAACTAAGAAAAATTATGCACAAGAAAATCAAAACAAGACTAAAGTTGGAATGAAGTGCAATGATCCAGCATGGCCCAGCATCTTAAAGCCTTAAGCTGTTTGCAGGGTTCAGACGGGACAGAGGAAACACCTTGAAACACGATCACTGTTAAACACAAGGTTCATCCTGTGTGAGGGGAGTTCAGTTTGTGTGAGGGCAGGTGAAGGTCAGGAGCACTTTAGTTCTGACATTTTAAAAGGTAGCAGCCGTGGGTCAATGCAGGCTGAGACTCCTTTAGGAAGCACACTTTAATGTCCTGTTTTCTTTATAAATCTTCTCTATTGGAAATGTTCTCCTGTCTTTTCATTCAAAGGCAAAACACAAATGCTTTGCAAGGTTCTTTACACTAATACCAAACATATTTCAAACATGAAAAAGGTCCTGTCTTGAATGCATGTGATTATACACTCACACCTGATGCAAACACGGACACTTGCTCATGTCATGCAGTCACTGCACACACTCATTGAGCAATCATGAAGGCCACGTCGGACAGGTTTTAGGTTCCCAGGAGTTCAGTAAACTGTTCCTTGTTCTCCTCCTCCTCCTGTCGTTTCTCTTCTCATGGTTAGTCATCTATTTTTTTTTCTCATCTCCACACAGGGCTGGTCCTCCTCCCAGGTTCCCCTGCTTTTCACAATTGTGTCAGGAGTAGTCAACCAGGTCTTCCTCTGGCTCAGGGCCAGTTTCACTCTTGCTGGGTTTCACTGTAGTCAAAGTTTGGCAAGGAGGCCTGGGAATCAGCAGGTGCACCGACAGGTCTGCCTGGCCCAAGACAAAGCCTATTGGCTCACCGCTGCTGCTCCCTGGTCATCCAAAATTGGCAGTTTGAACAGTTATATTGCTATTGGGGAGACTTGACACAGCTTAGTGTGTTTATTTCACACAGATGAAAAAAAAACTGCTGTTATTGTTGTTTTTGTCTTTTTAAATTGCTAGCAGATGTGTTTCTGAGTTTATTCGAATATGTGACAGCTGTGTGTGTGAAACAGGGTTGTAATGTTCAAAAAGTAGAGGACTGAAATTAAAATATATATATATATATATATATATATGTAAAAAAAATTCCTATGCTGCTAAAAATGCTTTTTATTTTGCCACTTATTGATTTACAAGTCAATATTTTACTCAACAGAGATGCAAAACATTTTGCGGCTGTAAAATGTTTTGATTGCCTTCTCTTAACCATTTCCCTGTTTCTCATTTGATTCACTGAAAGAGTTCATTTTCATAACAAAGGCGCACCTGTCAGTCACATTAACTGTATAAGTCTGTTGATTAAAGAAAAAAACTGTCAAAACATAAACTGTCAGTTTCGGTGTCGAGCAAAGCCAGTGAGAATCGTCCCAGTTCCTGACTGTGACTCTGCCTGCAGGCAACAACGATTATTTCTGTCCCACAGTCAACAGCTTTGTTGCCTCTATTAATCTGCTAGGCTCGTCACTCACACGGTTGAGTAATTCAAGGGGAGGGGAATATGCAAATAACCCTCCAACACTTGGAAACAAAAAGTCACCAGCCGTGGGTAAGCCTCTGCTCGTTTTTGCAGGGGCACTTTCGAGTCATTTCCAACGGTTTAGAAAACACATGCGTCATTATCAGATAAACTTATTCTTACTGTGTTTTATCATTCTGCCTGCATGTTGACCTGCAGTCATCAAAGGGACATAATAACTTCAGAGTGACTGTCAATAGCCAGACGTGATCAAAGTCGTGCACAGCTGAGGTACATGCAGATTGTGAGATGGAGAACTGAGGTGATTTGCACTTCAAACAAGCCGTCTCAGGGTTCATTATGTCACTGAGGACTTAAACACATCCAGGACACTCCCTGTTTCTCTGCAGCTCAGATATGAAAAGCTGTGGTTTGTGGTCTACAAGGAGAAGACGGGCGTGTAATTGATGTAGCTTTACTCTGCACTGAATTTATCATTATATTATGACACTTGTTTGTTGATTTGGAGTGGAGGCGCATGAGAAAAAAAATACATGTGAAAACAAGACCACAATGCGGCGACACCCTAATGTAGCTGACGAAAATAATTAAGTGACAAATTCTGCAGCCCCAACCTGCAGTGCTTATATAAGTGATAATATAATAATAATATCGTAGGTTTGACTAAAGGATTACAGCCTTACACATGATGCAAGCTAATAACAGGATTAAGACCCTACTATGTGCACAAATGGGCACCACTGTTGCAACCCATGCATGTGTGTTCACACCCCTATTCTGGGAAATAATGCGCTTCATACTCCACTGCATTTGACAACCTTTTTTTTCAATTTTTTTGTTATTAGAGTACATTTCATATTGAGCCATTTTTTCTAAAACACAATAATCTAAGTCTAGAAGTGAGTCCTTATTTTTGTGTAGCAGGTACATGTCAACATGTTTCATCTCATGCAGTTCCTCCAAATGCTTATAGTTTACTGATTTTAATGTTGCAAATTAAATTTGATCTAAAATTATGATTCTTTGAGTGTATGTATTCAAATAGTGGCATTTTTCTTTGAATACAAAAAGTACTTTTGAAAAGACTTCCATAGGATTATTCTGTGATTTCTTCAGTTTTACTCACTACTTTTACCCACAGTGAAACTTGATTTTGTTTATTGTGAAATCATCGAGCCCTGTGTGTTTTGAAGTGCAGGCTCGCTTGGATGATGAAAAATCACAGGTAATCTGATGAATGGTTTACTCACCAAAGGTGTCACAATCTCAATCACGCACTGTCCTCTCTGTGGGTCACATCTGCTAACCCATTCTTTGGAAGATCACCAGCTAATGACTGTATTATCTTTCCAGATTAGAGAATGAGAGTATCTACGTCAGATCTTAGCATCTGATTACTGATTTGAATTAAAAGAGTCAGTATCTATCTGTTGTGAAAAGCTCTCCATGTCTTGGTTGGGGGCTGTGAAGAGCGCTACCGCTTGGCTTCATCATCAGGAGAGATACACACTGGTTGTGGAGCTAAAATATACCAGCAAAAAAACATGTAAGCTATTGTGTCAAAAGTCTAAATGTAAGTTTAGACTGATAGAGGTACATAACAGGGCTGCCAGGATAATCAGATCACAACCTATGAAAAATTTTTAAAATTTGTTTTATGTCTGCCTAATTCACAAATGAATTAACTACAAAATACAAGTATAGAGAGGTTTAGAGTCTTATAAGTAGAAATGTCCTAAGGTGTTTAAAAGCAACTATTATACTTTTAAATTTAGGGTCGGTGGCACAAAGAACAGGGCAAAACAGAAAAAATCATAGGGAATGTATTATTTACCAGACATTGCTATATATGTAATATTAAAATTATATGAATATTTTTTGAATAACACAGTTGTCGTCAATCCCCTTTGTGATTTTTGACCTACTCAGATAGTCTGTATGAATATTTTTACTAATCGAAACACAACTGAGATTTCAAAATAACAAAAATAAGGTGCAAACAAATTGATAAGCAGAATAAAATTTCTTTGGTAAGTAATCTAATATCATGTGAAAAAATAAGGACAAATATTTAGATTTGTTAGCTTATCTAGGTGAGTATCATCTTCTCTTTTGCCCTTAACAGGTACATGTCAAAATAACCAAGGTAAATGAAATACAAAAAAAACTAAAGCTGGCGCCTTAAGCAGTGACTGAGTTTGGTTTTGTGCAGTTTATCGAGTTGCATCTTAATCTGCAGTCTTGCAGTCAAGCAGCGAGCTGGAGAAGAGATGGGCAGATTAACAGAAACTTTGTAACTATGTCACTGATTTTTATTCAAAGGTTGAAAAAGTGACAGTTAACCATGTTTGTGAGCCATGTTTGTGAGCGCCATTTGCATATGGGAATAGTAATCTGATTGGTTGTCAGCCTGTGAACTGGGTGTGTCCCACGTCTGGGAATCAAGGGGGTGAGGTGTTCTCACAGTGGCGTTGGGGGAGTAAAGAGAGGAGGGAGGCAGGGGTTGTTGTGACATCCACACAGCACACATGGTGGCAGTGAAGCAAGTGAGGGCATGATGCAAGGAGACTGAACCCTTCTTGTCCCACATACCCTCTCCCATGTGTAGAAACACACACGCACAAACATACAGGAACCAATATGCCAATGTACAGTTAAATGATACATGACTGTGGGAATCCTGTAGTACAATGGGAAAAATGGCACATAGGTACACTCACACTTCCACCTTTAGAGTCAGAACAGACAGACACTGATGACTCTTTGCCAACACATGATGTAGTCTCATGGGTAAATGACAATAGATATTGTGTGTTTCGTTCAGGGCAATCAGGTGTGTCTGGACTTGTTCAGCAGAGAGTGACTGCTTGCCGTCCGGTTACTCAGAGCAGAGTAAATCGGCTTACTCAGCCTGTTTGTGTCAACATCAAAGTAGTGTGTCTGTGTGTTCTCATCAGGAAAGGGAAAAGCGATAAGACTGAATTCATACGAATCAGTACTTCTTAACTTCTTATGAAATCAGTCTAATGGGGGAACTAAAAGACTGATTAGGTTAAAGTCAACTAAGAGCTGCTACGTTCTGTTACGATCATAACAAACTGTGTATATTGTTTGCATTTAAACCTTTATTAATATTATTAGCAAGAGTAGTAGTAGTTGTAGTAATAGTAGTACCTTTAGGATTTATATGAAAGGGTGAAAGAAGTTTTAAAACCCTAAACTTATGGGAAAACTCTGGTATTTTTTAAGCATATGTTTAACATATATACATTTAACATTCTGGTGTCCAAGTGATTAATAGGTATAAAAAAAATTAAACTGGTCCAGTGACAACCTCATCCAGCAGCTCAGAACCCTGATAGTAATCCCTGGGGGAAACTGCTCTGTGAAAGTAACCTTTGGCCAGTAAAAGCGCTTGTGTTAGCCACCGACAGGCTCAGACTGTTATTGTAAGTGTATGACAACACTTTGGAAAGTATCCCCACAGAGACCCACCTTTCTGAGTGAGAGTAACATCCTTGTTGCACAACCAGAAACAGCAGTTTCATGACTCCGTCTAAAGCCACCAGCCTCATGGACAAAACCAGTTTTACACTTTGACTTAAGGCTGCTTACCTGCCTCTACCTCAATCAGATGGTTTGTTTGCTTAGTTTTTAATGTTTGTTATAGTAAGTTTAAAATACCTAAATCCCACAATAACAGAGACACACTCGTGCGACCATCTATCATCTGAGAGTGTGATATCAGTCTTCTATCAGTAAAAGTATTATCAGCAAAATGTGCTTAAGATTACATAAGTATCAGTATAAGTACATCAGTATGCATCAGTATAAGTATCAGCCCTATCTGGTTGTTACATCTCAACACAGATGTTAGTGTGAGCTGTATTTTTACTGCAGCTTCCTGGCTGAGGCAGAGCTGATTTTACCTATTTTTTAAAGTGTTTAATGTTTGAACATTTATGTTTCAATTCTTAAAAACCTTGTTAAGAAATTATTGTCTTTATTTTGAAAAAAAATTGCACAATATTTCCCTCTCGCACTTGAGTGTATGTATGTAGTGCTAGTCATACAAAATGCTCTGATTCAAGGACGTCATCATTATTTTCTACTTTTAGCTGGTTGTCCTCTAAATACTTGTTGTTGTATGTGATGATCACAAATTTGGGAAATTTAATACCAAAACAGGACAGAGTTTGATATAATAGGATATAATGGGGGTTGATTTTTTCTAATTTATACAACAAATGTCTGTTCCTCCCCGGTAGTAATAATAAGAAGCATAGAAAGAGGAAGAAAAGGAAGAGGAGGAAGCCTCAGATGAAGATACCTTCACACCTCCACAGAAGACTGTCTACATGCTTTGACATTAAGCAGTGTTAATTTATTCAATGTCAACACAACTGTGGTGATGTAAAGCAGGCCTGCTGACAACTGTTTACCTTAAGAAAACATGACCAAACTCAAACAGTGGATTAATGCGATCACAGAAGGAGACCTACATACACAGGATTGACCGACATCCTCGCCTGTATTTCTTCTTCTCTGCTCATTAACTAGTGAGATGTCCTCAGCTTTGATAGTAAAACTCCTCACATACGTGCTGTTCATTTCTGTAAGGTACACGTGTCTTCTGGGGAAATAGGGACGCGTCATGTTCTTCATGATGTAACAGAAACCTGCTGCAGGGTTTTCCAAGCGTCTGGATACTGAGACAACTAGCAAGATAATTATCTGTAGTTATTATCTCTAAGTACATGACTCCAAGTACATCTAAGATAGCAATTTTAATTATGTCATTACTCTTTTTAAATTATCTCTAAAATATCTTTTATAAACTGTAAGAATGGATTAAAAAATACTTCCCTAACACATGTGCGTTTAAACAAGCCATTTATTCTTTAAATTAACAGATTTGTTCTACTCTTAGTGGCATATTTGGGCTGTATGTCATCTGTCATAGTTTTTCAAGTTAAAATAGAAATGAATTTCTCATATTTATAAAGAACAGAAGACAGTATAATAATCCTGTCTTTCTTCTTCTCCTTCTACGTGCTAATGCTCATACACTCATTCCATCAGTTGTCGGTCACATGTGATGTCATTTTGCGTGTGGAGCGTGTGACATTGGTATGTGGTGACCATGGGGGATCTTCTGTAGGAGCGAGCATCGTCAAAATTCCCATCTCTGCAACAGCTGATTGTAGAGCAGCCGGACTGTATTTATCCCTGACACACATACAGTACCTGTGCATGCCACTGTATTATCAGGCATGCAGCCCTGTCATTACATCAGTCACTGTCTCAGAGCAGTTTTTAGCATTAGGATGATTCATTCATAATTAGAATTGACACAAAAGTTAAAGATGAGACTTTAAGGATTATTGAGATTAAAAGGATTATTGCATTAATAGACATCACTGAGATCTTACATGTTGGTGTGTTTGTTTGAGGTCTGTTCCTTCAGCCTGATTTATAATAAAAACCATGAACTAAACAAACACTCCATAAAGACCATCTTCAAAGTCACATTTGCTAATTATTATCCCTTTTTTAAAAAATTTATAGCCGTCAGAATTCAATGCAACCCATATTATTGTCTGACTCAGTCACTGATCACAGACACTGTGGCACCACTAAGAGTGAAGAAACAGAGAAGCTGTCATCACACCACAACATATATGACTGATATGGGACTGGAAAGAGGACACACAAACACACATGCAATCAAAACACTAAACAGTCAAATCACTCATTTCCAGACCACTAAATGCATCAATATGGATTTGAATGTGGCAGTTTAGAGCTGTATTCATATGCTCACACAAGGCTTCATGCTCGTACACACTCATCACAATGGCCAGGCTCTTTTGACTGTAGACAAACAAAGCAAACGGATGTATGTTTGCGCTCTTTGCCGTCAGCTCCCCCTGACAAACCTGTAGAGCAGCTTTCTGGCTCTCTTATCTGCTGCCAGCTGGTCTGACTGGAAGTTCGTTTCACTTACCTCACATTTACCAGGTGACGCTCTGCAAGGGGCGTGGCTCACCAGGGGTACTTTTCATTGAAATTTCGAAACGTAATTTGCATTTGTACTTACTGATAGGCTTATAAAAAAAGGCTTAGACGGAGAGAGCTTGTTTGTCACTTTTCCAAAGATTCAACAGAATCATCAAGCCTTACTGACAATATTATTAACCTCCTGAGACCCTAGTCTTTTGTTTTGTGTGCATTTTTTATTTATCCTTGCTATTTGGTGGGGTCTAAGTTTTTAATCTAATACGTAAAATAACTAAAATTTGTCTTTGTAAAGGAAGTAGTTTTTGCAAAAAATGATGTCCTCATATGGGGGCAATGGGTAAAAGTTTTAAAAAATGAAGTAACATGGTGCAGAAAGGCAAAAATGTAATGTCCTCATATGAGTACCCAGGGTCTCAGGAGGTCAAAAGTTTGATTTGGCAGCAGCAACAGGTTTGTTTCGGGAATGATAACTTAGGTAAATACATTTTGGCAGCCTCAACATTGTCACCTGTGATAGGACAGAAGGAGGGCAGCTCTGGACTTTCCTGTCCAGAGCTGCTAACAGGTTTCTGAGTAAATAAGTCTTTCCCTGAAGACAGAGAGCCATTAGTCACACAGGTTACAGACATACAGATCAATTTAGCACTGCTTCCTTAAGCTATGGTGTTGATGGAGTCTGAAAATATACTCATAAAATAGGTACACAGGTAAAGTTTCCTGCCAGACAGTCCCACAGTGTTTTATCAAGGCTTCTGTAGGCAACTTAATTAAATACTCCATGGTCATGTATTCAAACTACCCGTCTAGGACTAACTTTACATTGAGGACACAATGCAGCAGTTGAATTTGAATAGTGAAAGTAGAGATAAAAGGGTGGTTTTTTGGGGAGGTGGATGAACTGCTCCACACAATATCATAAAACTATGCGAGATGCTCAGTTTGTGCTAGCTTGCAGCTAAAAGAAGAAAAACAAGAAGATTGGATTGTAATTGTACTTTGTTCTTTTCTTCTCATGGTGATGTGCTGCAGCAACCAGAATATACCGTTGTTAAGTGGATCATGTTGCCACAAAGGTTCCAGAGAATTCGATGTGTTCTTTCGTGCCAAGACCGGTTTAACAATGCCACCCAGCAGACTAGGCTTATCCTTTCACCTGCAGCTCAGTCTTATCTGCTACTCTGTTGTCCTTAACACTGTCTTGTTTAGTGAGTAAGCAGTTGAGCACCTTTGAGCATGAATAGATTTCTGATTTCTGTAAATCTGCACATTGGTAGGTATCTGTTAGTGAAGAACTATATTTTTTCCTTTGGTTGAATCTTTCCAAGCATTTTAAAGCCTCAAAAATAACCATTCTAGAAATTTTCTCCCCAGCTTTTCCCTTCTTCTTGGCTGAATTAGCCCATAAGATGCCCCTAATAAACAAAGAGGAGCATGTGCTTAGATAGAGAGGCGATGGAGTACGTTTTGAACGTTAGCGTAAGGAACAATGAGGTTTTTCAGTTTGAGTCCCTAAGGTAAGCTCGAATGACACAGCCAAGGTAAAATGATATGAAACTTAACATTATTACCTGCCAATGCAAAAAATATTTGCTTTAATTTGAGAAATAAAATCTCTTATTAAGCTCTTATGACAGAGAGGGTAAAATCCTTCTTAGAGAAAATTACCTCAAGGGTAATAAGTCCCACAGAAAGGTACCCGAGGGTTCAACAAAGGGAGAACAAAGTGACGGATAAAACTCCCTGTGACGTTACCAGAGAACGATTTTTTTTAAAAATTCAAATCCAAATAGACATCAAGTTACACCTGCCTGTGTGGACCGGTAAGAAGAGTGGGTAAAAACCGACCATTGCAAACAGCACTGCTCTTTCTTTTCTTCTCTCTTAATGCACAAGAATACTAGTGCAAAGATACAGCATTGCATTTCGTGAAACAGTTACTGTTGCGAACATGTCAAGCCTTTGCACACTAGGTTAAAGGTTAGATTTTTTAAAAATGTTAGATCCAGGTTAAATTTACTTGTGCATGTATATTTTCTGTTAGATTAATTTGTTAGACCTCTCAACCTTATAAGCAGTAAATGTTTGACATGTGAAATGAGCCTACTGACTTTCTGGCTAAGAGTTAATGAGAGGATTGATACAACATGTAGTGTGTAGGGTGCTATGTACCTGGACCACCAGCCGGTTAGCTTAGCTTAGCACACACGCTTGAAACAGCAAGTCTGGCTTTTGTGGGAAGGTAACAAAATCCATCTACAAGCACCTGAAAAACTCACTAAATAACATGTTAAACCTAGTATTTGAAATCCGTACAAAACAAAACCAAAGAGTGTAATAAAAGTGTGCTTTATTTTCAAACAGATTAACTGTTCTCTGAGGACAGCTGTGCTAGCTAGATCTGATGCTATGCTAAGCTAATTAACCGATGCCTGTAATTTTAACAGACTACTGTAAAAACTGCAATCAACCTTTTAAACTGACTTAAAAAAGTGAAAAAGTGTACATCATCCAGAATGCTGTGCCGTGCCTTTAACTGACTTAACATCCTATGAATATATTGTTGTTATACTTTGATGTGAGCAGATTTGAATGTGTGCACGTGTGGGTGTGTAAATGTGTGTGTGTACTGTGTGTGCACTGCAGGTGGTAAAAGGGCAACTCCCTGCCTCAGTGGGACTCCAGTTCCTCCGCTACCATCATAAGGTTCCTTCACCCATAATACCAGGTCGACCTCACACACCCACGATTTTTGCATCAGATAACCACAAGAAGTACATAAAGCACAAATTTAATCAAAACCAGCAGTGGGAGGACAAGCAAAAGAGCTTAGTATTTATTCTTGGGAAATGTTTTAAGTCCAAAACCTTCCTAAGTTTAAGAAGTGAAAAACAAAAGTAAATGTGCAATTACAGTCCTATTATAAATAGGGGTAATTAACAGTCCACACCTCTAGCTAAAGAAAGCCTTACTGTGTTTTTGGCCTGCCAAACCTCCACACTACCTGTAATTTACACTCAGAGGGGTTTCTGGTTTATGAGGCTTATTTAGAAAAGCCCTGAGGTGTCACTCCCAGGTTTTTCTCCTCTGCTTGGTTCCTGGCTGTTTCGCACCTCCAGGAGGGACTATTACCCTGTCAGAGGGCCACTCTTCACGGCAGCGTAATGCTTCACCCCGTGAAAATCACACTCTTCTGCTTGTTTTGTTGGCCTGTGGAGGATGGAGTTCACATGCAGGTCTAACCGGGAGCTGCAGATGGTCATCGAGAATTAGAATAGATGGTAAAAACAAGGCCTGGAGGGGAAACTTAGGCCGAGTGGTGGTGAAAACAAGGGCTGTGAACTTTAAACTTTGGGCAACAGTGACCCTTTAAACTTTCAACTATATTGTTATAGATGAGTTTCAACCAGGAAGCCTTTGAGGCTTTTGCTACTTGCAGAACCTGAATGCCAAATCTTCTATATTCGTATCATGTCACTTAATGTATTTAAATAGCAATTTTTTTAAACAGTGTTACAATTTGCTTCACGTAAGCACTGGACATATATACTCCTTACTCAAAATCTATTGCTTCTTTGCTTGGCTGTGACTTGGTTCTTAACATAGCAGTGAGTGGAAAGAAACTTCTAAAATTAGGATTAATCTTTGACAAAATGCTGACAGGGTCATGAATAATTTATTTTTTCGAAGTATAAGAAGGTTACAATAAAAAAAATTGTCAGTTCTTTTATACTTCATGATACATTGTAACCAGATGTAAAGGCTCATTAAACTGTTAGTAGTATCACTGCAGCAAAGCTCATTCTAAACTTAATGTTACATACACTGTTACTATTGTCACATTGTCAGTGAGGTAGCCCTGTGCAACATTTCTGAAAACAGGTCTGATTTATCAAGTAACAAGGTGACAGACGATGTAAGGTATATGGAGTTATGAGGAAGTGAAAATATATTTGAGGAAGAAGGTGTGGGTCTCTATTTATATGGTTTGTACTGTATATACAAGACATTTTGACACTACATTTACACATCTCCTTTGACAGAGGAGATGTAAAGTTAAAGTTTGCTTATGTTATTAAAACAAACAGAGAATCAAATATGTTGTCTGTATATCTGAAGTGCTTTGGTCTTATCTAATTCAAGAATCTAATTTCTAAAAGTAAATCTGCGACTGAGTTTGAATAAGTTTGATGCTGCCCCCTACTGGTAAAGAAATATAAAGCCACTTACAAATATAACCCCTTAACTATATATCTTCTACCAGTCAAAATAAAAGGGGACAGAATAAAAGAAAAAAAAAAAGAGACAAGTTAAATGGTTATGTTTTATTAAAAATGTTTTAATATAAGAATACAGTGTAAGAATGTTCATAAAATTCTGCAATTTGCATAATTTGTCAAATAAACTTTAAATGCATAAATAAAAAAAGGGCTCTTGATTTAAGGTAAGGGTAAAGGTAAGGGTTAAAGGTAATTTCATCTTTTATATAAATATCTGTTAAAAAGGTATGGCTCCTCTGGTTTAAACAAGTAATCTAAGATCAGTGCTATTAAGTTATTCAAGTAACTATACAACAAAATACAACTTTAAGTCATTATGACACCAATATAGATCTTTCCAATGCTGCAGCATTTTCTTTCTTTGCGTTCTTCAGGATATATTCACATTATGAGTGATGTGTGATTCATGAAGTTGTAAAAAGGAAAAAAAATCATATTAAACACACAGCACATGGAATAAAATTAAGATGCATTACCAGAAACACAGTTAATATATAATGTGTGTCATCAGCACTTTAAAAGAATCTCCTGACAGCTTTTGTAAACTTTTACCAAACAGTTCAGCCTCGGCTTGGTACTCTGAGAAGGAGGAAAGGAGGGTCATTAGAATCATGTTGTGATTGTTAATAACATTTCATGTAATAAAAGATTTTTACTAAAGGGAAACTAGAAACAAAAAAATACAAAAAGTAACTTGCAAGAAAGCACTTTTCTCCACAAGTTGAGCACACTTTTTTGCATTGAACCTCACCTGAAACAAGGGCACAACACTTGACACTGCATCAGGTTCTGAGGGGTCCTTCAACAGCACACAGAGGTAATAGATGATTTGATGCTGAAATAAAAACATATGACATCAATCCACTCATCAAACAAAAGCATAAACTCAGAAAGCCTTAAATAATGCAGCATTAAATGCAGCACAGAGGTGCTGGACCGAGGGATATACTCACCATGTAAATAGCTTCATTGATGACAATATCCTTGATCTTGCTCATCTCAATGAATGTGGTGGTCTCCCTACCTGAGGCGTAGCTGGAGGACACCTGAATGCCTAAGGAGCCAATGACAAGCAGCGACTCATGGTCCACCTTCACAAAGTGGATGTGAAGCATCATGCCGACCAGAGTGAAGAGTATAGCACCGGACAGAACAGCTGTATTCTGCAAAAGAGGCAAAGAGTCACACAAAGGTTTCATTCTGCTTCATATGATCACATGATATGTTCATTTGAAACACTGTATTTTACTCAAAAACAATGCCCTAATCATTAATATTTATAGGTCAAAAGGAGAATAAAATATATTTTCTCCACAACAAGTATCTTAGTCTGGTTTAACACTGTCAGCATACTCATTAGGAAGCTTTTACTGATACTTGAGCTGGACAATGCTGTAAAAAAAAAACACTGTCATATATTTGACTGGATGCCTCAACAGCAGGTATTTAACAATACCACTGTTTATACTCTCACTCAGTATGTGGTATATGATATGATCCAGTGAAGTCTATGTGATATAAGCAACTATTACAGTTGTAAAGTTTAGACAAGTGTATAATTTACATGTACATGATGATATGTTTGTAACCATTAAAATGATAGGCTTCGAGCAGTATATTTCAATTCTAGAGAAAACAAATATTTCCATACATTTACTTAATTTTAGGAATAGTAATATTCAGAAATATATATTCATCTGACCTCTGTGAAGAAGAAAACGGTGTAAGCCAAAAGCCAAACAGAGCAGGTGTACGCCAGCACTTTGCCTATGGACACTTTAGAGGAACTGACTGTGAACTCTCTGCAAAATTTGGAGTGACTCTGGCAGTCCAGAGATATGGCTTTGCCACTGATGTCAGTGAAAGTTTCATCTTCCATCATGAACGCAACAAAAAGATAGAGAATCGGAGAAACGAGAACGTTAGCTACGGGAACTTTCTAGGTTAGCTTAGCAAGCTAACGCTTAAGACAGGCTACTAGCATTGATCTATCTGAACAGGCAAGGTCAGTCACGAAGGAAAACATAAAAGTGTTGCCTTTTAAAAGAGGAAAGGCAGATTATATATGCATAGAGCCGAAACTGAACATCTCTAAATAACTGTTAACAAGAAAAAATTATACGGAAAAAAACGTAGAAAATTTTTAAGCCAAGTACAGAAACGTTGCGGCTTAATTGATGCCAAAATCAATTCCTACTTTGGATGCACTCGATACTAATACCGTGTTGTCCAGATTGCAAGTTTCTTAAATTGTACTGTTGCTAAAACTAAACATCAAAGGCGTCGAGCAATATCGATAGGCATTTTTTGCGAAAAACTCGGGCATCTTAGTATTCAATACAAGTAATTAAAAATATACGACACCGCCATTGATGGTTTTGATATATTAGTATCTGCGTCCGTCTGACCGTTTAATCGTCGGTGTACGCCGCCTAAAACATAAGTGGACCCCATGGCAGCTGGAAGGTGCAGAGCATTATGGGTAACGGTTTGTAACTTTTTTTAATATCTATGTTAAATTTGTTGAAATTGCCATGTACAGGCTACATTCTGGGAAAAAAATCAGGATCGCCAATTAATATATCCAACATATAATCAAAAACATTGTTAATGAGTGGAATAAAGCTACTTATTTTACTCTTTGTCTTTTCAACTCACAAATCCTACGTTTCCCATAATGCAATGAATTTCATGACTTCTGAACTCTGGATAAAAACAAGCCGATCAGCTGGTACACGTAAAAGCAATAACATCTATTTGAGACTGACACAAAATAGCTCGGCTAGCTAACTTTGTCACCAACGTTAGCTGTAGCTGTGGCTGTTGCTGTTATGATGTTAGAACAGTCTACGTGTCCAGCTTGTGATTGTGATGAGGTAGCATTTCAGTTATCGAGTCGTCGTCCATCGGACTGGTAGCTACTACTGCTAGGTTAGTTGATTGAATAGACGATTGTTTGTTTTCTTCAGAAGTGGGTCCCGAGTGTTGCTTAAGATATATGAAGTATTTATTACCGAGTTCAGACCATATTTTTAGATGTAATGACGAGTATACGGGGTTACTTTTAAATAGCAGCTGTACAAGTTTAGATGCAGGGCAGCTAATGTTAGCTAGCAAACTGTTGTGCCAAAAACAAAGTAGTTGTTTATTTGGACAAGTGTTTGGGACTGCTGCCTTGACGTGTTTTTTTTTTTAAGACTGAGGACAGTCATCACTAGTAAGCTTGCAACAAGGCCCTCAGCTTAACGTTTCATGATACTTTTTGAGTAAAATATAAGTGAATTTGCTGTTGAAGGATTTCAACACAAAGGGTTGTGTCACATCAGGTCAGAGATTCGCCCAACTTAGCCTTATCTCTGTGTCTTCCACTGCATTGCTTTCGCAGTACCACCTGTCTCGACTTGACTCGACCTGTTGGGTTTGAGATGAGTGGTCAAGGTCCAACTGTAGATAAAGGAATGAACACAGTCCTGGGCTGTCAGGAGAGCTACGCCTGTGGGGGTTCAGATGAGGCTGCGTTTGAGTGTGATGAATGCGGCAGCTTGCAGTGTGCTCGCTGTGAACTGGAGCTCCATCGCCAGGAGCGGATGAGGAATCACGACCGGGTTCGGATCTCACCAGGCCACGTTCCTTTCTGCGACTCGTGCAAAGGGGACAGCAGCTGCTCTGTCAACGGCGGACGGCTCAGAGCGGTGGTGCGCTGTCAGGGCTGTAAGATCAATCTGTGTTTGGACTGCCAGAAACGCACCCACAGCGGTGTCAACAAGAGGAAGCACCCTCTGACACCTTACCCCCCTGTCAAAGCTCCTCAGGATAACAGCATCCCTGCTGAGAATTCACAGATGGAGATCCTGAAAGCCGAGCTGGAGAGGGTATGCAGCTTCCTTTTGGTGGATGAGAGGGAGGAAATGCAGGTAAACGGTTTAGAGCATGTTTAATTTGTTTTGATAGCACCTCATTTAGGTGGTGTTTTGATGATGGGGTGATCTTGTGTGGGTTCCCAGGTGAAGAATGAGGAGGACTTTGTTAGCAGACTGGGCTGCAGGGAAGATGAGCTCCTCAAGGTGGTGTCCATCTTTGGAAACACCGGGGAGGGCAAGTCCCACACCCTGAACCATACTTTTTTCCTCGGCCGTGAAGTTTTCAAGACCTCACCCACCCAAGAATCCTGCACCGTGGGTGTGTGGGCAGCCATGGACCCTGTGCACCGGGTTGTAGTCATTGACACAGAGGGACTGCTTGGGGCTGGTATGGCACAAACAATGGATTTGTTTAATAGCATCAGATAAAAAGGGGTTGTTCAAAATTAACAGGTATTCACTGTATTATTCCTTATTAGGTGCCAATCAGGGTCAGCGAACCCGGCTGCTCCTTAAAGTCCTGGCTATCTCTGATGTGGTCATCTACCGAACTCATGCTGACCGTCTCCATGACGATCTCTTCAAGTTCCTTGGTGATGCATCAGATGCCTACCTTAAACATTTCACCAAGGAGCTGAAAGCGACCACCACCCGATGTGGCCTGGATGTCCCTTTGTCCACCCTGGGTCCTGCTGTGATCATCTTCCATGAGACAGTCCACACTAAGCTTCTAGGATCAGGTACCTGAAATAAGCACTTTGTACTGTACTTTTTAGGGAATGAATGAGCAAGGCTGTCTCACTATTTGTTCTGTGTCTCTAGACAAACCCACTGAATCAGCCGAGCGTCTTCTCCAGGAGCGTTTCAGAAAGCTGGGTTTGTTCCCAGAAGCATTTAGCTCCATTCAGTACCGTGGAACTCGGACCTACAACCCTCCCACAGACTTTAGCGGTCTGCTGCGCAGCCTGGAACAGCAGCTTGATAACAACACCACCCGCTCTCCACGCTCTGCCAGCGTCATCTTTAAGGCTCTTCAGGTAATAATACGTAAATGTCTGAAGAAGTGTGGATCATATATTAATGCTTCATTTTGTGACATGATGTACTGAGAACACATTTCTGTGTTTGTGCTATGAAGGTGTTTATGTTTATATTTTTAGCTGACAAAATTATCCAAATTTATTTAGAGTAAATCTTGTTGACTCTTGCTGTCCCTCCATCATCTTCTGGCTCCTTTCTTCAGGCCCTGAGCGAGAGCTTCAGTGGGGATATTCCAGATGAGCATATGACCAGTAATTCATTCTTTCCAGATGAGTACTTTACTTGCTGTTGCATCTGCCTCAGCTGTGGGTACGTGTCTTTCTCTTATCTTAACATACTTAGATTTCACAGCAGCTTCTGAGGCATAATGAAGGCACTTTTCCGTCAGACACACAGACTTGTTAATTTCTCAGTTTCAGTCAGTTGTTTACAATGAATTTGACTGAGCCTTTGTTAGGAAAATAGCCAAGTCTGTATTTATTGTGACAATGTACAATGGTTTTAATCTGTATTTGTATTTCCTCCAATGGTTCTCTAAATGACAACATTGTAAAATAGTATTGTAAAATTAATAAGTATTGTAATGGTATTTTTTTAGTTAAGATTGATAATGTTTCCATAAACATTCCCCTGTATAAATATAAACATATCCCTTAAATATTTGACCTTTGTCAGCCTTTGTTTGTCGACCTTTGTTTCTGACTTGTTGTGCTTGAACTTATAGCTCAGGCTGCAAGAGAAGCATGAATCATCTAAAGGAAGGACTCGACCACGAAGCCAAACATCGCTGCCGCTACTCTGCACAGTATGACAATCGCATTTACACTTGCAAGGCAAGTAGAAACCCCAAAATGCCCCACATGCTTTTGTTAAAGTATGCCCGCTTGAAAAGGTTCTGACTGTCTGTGCTGAACTTTTCAGGCTTGCTATGAGGGAGGGAAGGAGGTGGTGGTGGTTCCCAAAACGACAGCCTCGTCTGACTCACCGTGGTTTGGCCTGGCTATCTACGCTTGGTCCGGGTGAGTCCAGCTGCCACAGAACCATTTAGAAGATGACTGAAAATGTCTTCCATCCTAACGGAAATAATTCAAATTGTCTCTGTAATTATAGTGAAAATGGGAAAATATCACTAAGTTGTAACCCACCTAATTGTAAATAGTAACTCTTTTTCCTTTCACTGTCAGTTAGCTCAATTAGAACAATAAAAGAGGATGTAAGGAGCAAATTGTATGGTAGCTGATTTATATGTTTTGGCCCGAGGCAGGAGGAGATGAGTCATACAGCTCTTGTTACATGAACTTACAGTTCAACTCTTTAAGTGATTATGCAGAAACTTAGACAGTAATAACAAGTCCTGACTGTCTGAGAAAACTGACAACACTGGCTTTTGTGTGGTTGTTTCTCTCTGTCGTGTTGGAATTCAGCAGCCTACTTCTTAATCATGCTGTAAGTGGGAACACCCACCTAAAATGTTGCCTACTTGTACCCTTAGACCTCTCAGGATGAGCCCTTGAAACAAATTTAGCAAACGACTGCACGGAGGGTGATATTGTTCATTTTCTCAGACAGTGCATTTTAGTCATTTTGATTTACCACAAACAAAATTAAAACAAAAGTTATTAACTTCAAAACTTTCTGGATACTCACTCAGAGTTTAACTGCACATGTATGTATTAAGAGCTGCAAAACTCATCTCCTACCTGAGGTCACACTCTAACTATCATGCCTCATAGTTATCCTTGGCTATATACAGATGCACATAGCATGAGTAGCTTTTTTTGTGACGTAAGCAGCTCTAGGACAAAGAGGCACCATGATCTTTCTCCTTAATACTGGAACTGAGATCTTTTTTGTCTTTGTCCAGGTATGTTATCGAGTGCCCCAACTGTGCAGTGATCTACAGAAGCAGGCAGTACTGGTATGGAAACCAGGACCCAGTGGAAACAGTGGTCAGAACAGAGATCCAGCACATCTGGCCAGGGGTAAGGCCACAGTGGAGCAGCCTAAATGAGATACTGCCTTAACTAGTAAAACAAGGTTGCAAGCTAAGGTTTCAAAGGTTTTGAGTGGAATTTAAATTGAGCTGCATTTTGTATAAATTATATTCCTGCTGCCAGTTGCTTGTATGTAGATATGAGGAAAGGAATGCTGTTTATGTACTCTTCCATTATGATTCAAGCAAGGCTTGGTCAAAAATGCTGAGTGCGGAGGCTTGAATGCCATGCATAATACATGCTATATGTCAGCCGTTAAGGCTGTGCTATTGTATGTTTGCAGTTTAGTGAGAAGTCATTGCACTGTCAGCATTGTTGCCAGTATTCACTGTTAAAAGTGAGTCACAATTGTTAAAACATGACTAAAACACTGAATGTTACCTTAAGATTTTCTAACAATACATAAATTATGAGTCGTATGAATGTGTGAAGGAGTCAGTTCGTACATTCATCTGTATCTTAACTGTTTTCTCTCTCCTTTCCTTTTTAGTCCGACGGTTTTTTGAAAGACAACAACAATGCTGCCCAGAGGTTGCTGGATGGAGTCAAGTACATTTCTCAGTCAGTGTCTGAACTCAGCGTCAAACCTGCCAAAGCAGTCACCTCTTGGCTTACTGACCAGATTGCTCCCACCTACTGGAAACCCAACTCCCTTATCCTGGTACATAACCAAAAACTGGACTTGAAAATGAAGATTTTGGAGATAATGTTTAATATGTTATTTCCAAAATCTTAATATTACTGAATGAAATTAATTCTACAATGTTGTAGTAGTGACGTGACCTTGATGTGTCATCCTCATTGTGTGTGCTGCAGAAATGCCATAAATGCGGTGAAGAGTTTCAGCCCAACGACACCAAGCACCACTGTCGTGCCTGTGGAGAGGGCTTCTGCGACTCCTGCTCCTCAAAAACCCGGCCGGTCCCGGAGAGGGGCTGGGGCCTTGCTCCTGTCCGTGTCTGTGATGCCTGTTTCACAAACAGGGGAATCCCCACTGGTAAATCCTTCTTAGTGTTTCACTGTGACATCAGTTGGAATAGTTTTCTGGATGGGAGTTTATGTGTGTGTGTGTGTGCTTCCCTGTTGCAGAGTTATTGGATGCTGCCTTGGAGGAGGAGGGAGGAACCCTGATAGCCAGGAAGGTTGGGGAGGCTGTTCAGAACACTTTAGGAGCTGTAGTGGGTGCTATTGACATACCTCTGGGTGAGCATTAAATCTATTTACACTATAAAAACAATGCAAGTTAACCCTCTAACTGAAACTATCACTTTATCAAGCTATTTTTAACAAAAAAAACAGCCTACTAACTCTAAGGCTGTTAATATGGTAGAAGATAGAGATTTTTTTTTTACTTTATTCTCACTGGGTCAATTTTGATTGGGTCAATTTGAAAGCATTTAAATGGAGGTCATGTTTTTATGCATGTGACTCAGAATGACTAGTTTTCAGTTAAATATCCAACCATCCAATGTCAGTGTTCACTGATGATCACACAGTGAAGATTAGGTCATTAAACAACAACAAACATTATTTCAACAAATGATTAATTCTCTTAATTAATCATTTACTTGTTGGTCTGCAGAGTGTGAGAAAATAATGAAAAGTGCTGAGCACAATTTCTGAGAGTCCAAAGTACAATCTTTTCTGTTTTGTTTCTGATCTACTGACCGAAATCCAAGTATATTCAGTTTATAATCAGATATTAACATTTCAGAATTTTGCTTAAGATAATCTAATCAAAAATGTTCTGTCAGCTAAGAGATTAATCCGTGAATCATTTAAAAGTTACTTATTTTTTACAAGCTTGGGTCTACTCGACCACAACTTCCTCCTTGCTTTGTGACTATTTAGTATTTAAATACTGATGTAGGAATAATCATTTATAAGCCCTGATGCAAGTCAAATATAACTGGGCAGTTTTGGCTTTTCACAGTACCAGCTGTCTGTTATTCCTTCATTTCTGAAGTCACAAATCACTCTATTAGTAGACACAGTTGCCATAACAACTGCTGCATCCTCTCCTTTATATCAAGGCCTGGTGAAGGACGCAGCTCGCCCGGCCTACTGGGTCCCAGATCAGGACATCCACTCCTGCAATGAGTGCCAGAAGGAGTTCTCCCCGCGTCTCTCAATCCACCACTGTCGCTCCTGTGGCCAGGGCGTGTGTGACGACTGCTCTCAGGAGCGACGCGCCGTGCCATCCCGCGGCTGGGACCACCCAGTGAGGGTCTGCAACAGCTGCAACCAGAAACCCGGGGAGCTTTAGCAGGATGAGGAGCACGAATGAAAGGAGAAAGAGTTAAACAGTCCTCCATGAAAACTGGAATTGACAACATTTGGACTGTTGTCTGTTGTCTCTTTGGTGGCGTTTTCTGGCTGCCACTAGACTGTCTGTGGCAGATTGGACTCTGTTTATTGTTTTTAACACCGTCCTCATGTCACTTCAGTCCCTTGATGCTATTTCACTTTAATATGCCTATATTTTACACTGTGAAGAATCAGAGTGAGACTTGAATATCAAAGAGGTGGGAGAGATAAAACAACTTGAGGTTTTTTTATGAAAGTGAATATTGTAGATGCTTGGTCACAATTGAGTTCAGGTAAACTTCCATGCTACCCTCTTAATCCTTTAAAGTTTATATCGATGCACATGAAACCCTGACCTTCCCTCTGACAATCCCTCTCAGTGTTACACACTAGTATTAGCACCTTTTGTAGTCTGGGGCTACATGTGTAAAGCTGTTTATTAATAGATATATTGACTGAGCATCTTAAGCTGACATCCAGGTAAGCACATGTATTCTTCTCTGCAGGAGCCCTGGATAAAGCATTCAGTGCTGGCTTTAGAAAAACTGACGGAAAACTTCTGCTTGTTTGAATGGTTGTACAGTAGTTTTCCTCTGCTTGAGCTCTACAAGCTTCAGCTTCCCTGCCACTCTTTGGCTTCAAGGAGGATTCAAACAATCAAGCGCCAATAATGTACTGTAGCACCGAGATGCATTCCACCTTATAGAAGTACTTAGTAATAACTACTTACTTAACCCCTTGTTCCTCTGTGGTTGTTTGTGCATATGAATGGGCAATTAATATTAGAGCAGCCTTAATAATGCTGTCCTTGTGGACTGTTTAAATTTTACATATAGAATTCACATATATGGGGAAAATAAGCTTACTTTAAATAGGGAAATTTTTAAATGGCCTCGTTTTGTTTTTAAAATGTCAAAACTACTATCAAAACAAATCTGAGTGCAGTGGGACGAAATGCAACGTTACCTGCTTTTTATAGAGTGGCTGGCTCACAGTAGCAATATGGTACAGAGAAGATTTCAATTCATCTTTGAGGCTGGCCCCTCAATACTGGAGATAGATAGAAGAGTAATCCATTACTTTGTCAACTCAGGCTGTGTAGCTAGTTAGCTAAAAGCACCATGTGAGCAACATTTGAGGTTGCTTTTACTGCAACAAGACAATAACTGTCAGACATATGATAAATGTCACATATGACGCGGCTCGGATTTCTACTGAACACAAAGGCATTGTGAGATCTGACTTTAGTGACGGTTAACATGGAAGTTTTAACTATCTGATGGAAGTAACTATCTGATTGGTCATGATGTCGAAAAATAAGCTGGAATGACGCAATCTGAATCAACGAACTATCTTATCACTGTTCGTATCTCAGAGAGGTTCAATGAATACCAATATCACAAAGAACAAATCAATACCTTTATGTTCATGTATGCTCTTAAAATATGAATTAAACTTCAGAAATTCAGTCTGTATGTGTGTCTTATTTGGCAATAGATCATGTTTTCTCATTCAAAGACAGAAAATGTTTTGATTTACAGTGTAAACAAAGTATTGTTCCTTTCAAAGTCAGACTGGTGATGTTCTAAATTTCATTAGAAACTAAAGTCATCAATCACGTCATGAGTAAGTGCACTTTTTTTTGGCGAAGGTTACAGAAAACACTAACTACAGTAACTGTGTGCACTCATCTATGTAGCACTTTGATTTCCTTTTGGCACAAGTAAGTCTTTAAAAAATATAATTTCCCCTGAGACTTTAATGTAACTCTTTTTAGATAACTTTCCCACTCCAAAGTTCAGGTTAGCCTTCTGGAAATGAACAGCATACTGGCCAAACCTTTTCAATTATAAAATATGCATTTAACTCCATCCATAAATTTGAAAAAAATTTGTGTCCTTTTTTTCCAAAAAAATCTGTGAGATGAATAATTTTTTAGTCTTTCTTTAAAAGCCGGCCTGCTGCTCTCCTTCCTGGTAGTCAGTGTTGTAAGGGAAGTAGTAAAGGTCGTGTTTGACAGCCATGAGCAGGCCTGGGAGCCCCCTGCAGCCACCCAACTTGGAGGAGAAGACGATGCTTGGGATCAGGTCATTTGCGGCTGGGTGGGGTGATGGGATGGTTCTCAGTAGGTGACCGTCTTTTAGGCTCCATAACCTTGTGTAGCAATCCTGACCAACTGGGGAGGGTAAAGAAGGGGAGAAGTGCAAAATGATTGTTTTGTTTTTGCAATCAGAGTTGGAAAACACCTTTAAAGAGACATGAGACATCTTTTGCATGCTTCAGTTTTCTCAAACTCTCTCTGAAATGCCTTATTGACCTTGATGTCCTCTTTACTGCAAATGTGCAATGGCTAAATCTTGAAGCTTAAATTGTCTCACACTATTTATGTTAGAGCACAGCAGCTGTAAACCGTGTCCCTCTTTGATTAAGTCAGTTTACAGCTTTTTAAAATCTGTCTCGAGTAGTTTCGTTCTCTCCTACCTGCCAACAGAAGCCCCTCAGGCTCATTGACATGGATAGGAAGGTAGGCGTGTTCATTATAGTGGCCTCTGTACTCCTGGACTGGCTTTGTCACTCGCACATCCCACAGCTTAATCTGTACATAAATGAGATAAACAGAACAGTTAATAATGCAATGATAGTAAAAACATTTTTAACTGTGTAAAAGCACGGTTCTGATTTTGGATCCAAGCTACTAAAGAGTTACTAATAGGTTGTGGGTAAAAGGTTAACAGTGATTATTCTTTGTACCACATCTGAATTACAATTTGAACAGAGCTATAATTTATTCTAAGAAAAACTTTTCCGAGAATGTCGACACCCTTCTTGCCCTTTTGTGACAAATTCATAGCAGTTGTCTCAACTTGGGATACTAACTACACCTCGGGACCAAAACATAATCAACATATAAGTAATTTAGTATTACTGAACCACTTGTTTTCAAGTCAATAATCTGACCTGGCCAAGCATATCAGCAGCTAGCAGATAGTTCTCATCCTGCAGGACACGTATGGATGTGATGGATGACTCTTGATGGAAGCGACTAGCCTTCCAGCTATGATCCCTGCGGCCGCGCTGCCGCAGGTCGATGCTGAAGATCTCCCCTGATCGGCAACCGTTGAACAACACAGGGACCTAAAATAAAAAGAGTTAAATTATTTTGTTGGCTTTTCTTTTTTCCACATTAATCAATACTGTGCTGTGGGACAAGTGAACTCAAACATGCTTAAACATAAGACATAACTCACTCTCAAAGCAAACTGCTGAGCCAGGACGCTGCTGCTCGTGCTGTACGTCTGTGTTCGGCCCGTCTCTGCATCTTTCACTATAACTCTGTGAGACAGACCTGCCAACACATGCAAGAACAAAAATAATTTAAATTTAAACATTTTTAGTGAATGAAATGTACTAATGCAAATCGGAGCCCCAAGATGGACCTTAAAAATGTTTGCTTTTCTGAGTAAAAAAATTTTAAAACACCGGCTGTTTAACAGCCCAAAAGTGAAGCCAAGCTAACAAATTCAAGATTCCTCAGAGGCCAAAGATGATGATTATCACATATGAGATGATTTTTGCTGGACATACCAGTGCTGAAGGTCTTGTCAAACTGAGGATTCAGACACCAAGCACACGACCAGGCTGAGGATATCTTAAAGCTACAAAGCATCCCTGGCTGGTCTGAGGAAAGAGGACATATGTTAAAATGGTGAAGTAAACAAAAAACTATCTTACAAAATAGGTGTAATCTACCTTTAAGAATAATACAGTATAGTAGGCTAGTGTGAGAAACCTTTAACAGTTCTCTTTAACACAACCTGGGTTGGAGTTGCTGAAGAGAGAAGCAGGAAGTAAACTGACGCAGCCAGGGGTGTCTGCCATTCCCACCAGACATAGCCTGACAGTCAGCTCAGTTAAGGAAAATACCGGCAATGTCTGAGCACTCACTCGAGTTTTCACACATGCAAACTGACTAAGATGAGCTCTGCTAAAGCTGTACAAGGATACAGGACGTGGGAGTCTGGGTAGTTGACTGAGGCCCAGCAGATGGAATTCACCTGAAATGCATTCAGCCAAAGCAGAGCTGTCACCGCACTTTTTCAACATAAACACTTTTACTGACAAAACTACATTTCCTAGCATATAATCCCTGAAATGTATGGTGGAGGATGTGTACAGTAAGGTTCATAATATGTCTACATGTTCAGAGTCACTGCTCCAGCTCCTGTGAAACACTCCCACCTTGCGGTTGGTGAAGTAGAGGTTGTCACACATTTCCACAGACAGAGATCCCTGGCTGCTGCTGCTGAAGTTCATAATGCCATACTTGCAGCCTCCATGTGACACATCATTGACTGTGAACACTCGCTCACATGCCGAGTCTCCCTAAGAGAGAGAAGAAAGAATTGAGTTCACACAGGGAAAAATTATTTTACAAAAGTACTAATGATTTTTTCCAAGTGCAAAACAGGTACAAAAAAAAGACTCTTTTATGATCATCTGTTATGATTGCAGTATTCAGCATCAAGGTGATGCCTAAGTGTGTGTGTTCTCACCACTATGAGCCTGAAGTTGTCAGTGTTGGGGTTGCTGTTGTCCGTGCTTTGGATCTCTACTTTGTGGCGTCTCATTGCGCTGACCTTCACCTCATGCACAAGCCTGGGGACACACAACAACCATGGTAACACCCACTAGAACCATCACTTCACCAGAATCATTAATTCACCTCCTCTCAGCTATTTGAAAACAGGCTTCTATTTATTTATAAAAATGTTTGCCAGTAGGATGAATGTCAAACATTTGGGTAACTCTTGCAACTGTAACGGATTTAACTTATATAACTGTGAGGCAGCACAGATTAGCATGTGTTTGTTTTTTTTCTCTCTTTTGTACTTTTTCGAAACTCCTGTCAAGAGAGATCAGCATCATTATTAGTAACTGGCAATGCTCCAAAGGAAACTCTCTCAACACATACAGAACTGATTATCATTAAAGTTAGACTTTGGTTAGCTTTTTTTGTCTGTAATGTCTTACAGCTGTGGGTGTTGTTGATGTTAAGGACATAAGGAGAACAGCCATGCATATAAGTTCATGTATACATGTGCACACATTCAGTGTAATACAGTACTTGCAATAGGAGTTCTCAGGTAATAGACCAAGGTGTCTTTTTTGTAGCAGCAGTGAAGTGTTCAGTCCTTTTCTTGGTGCTTTCTGTAGAGAAGATAACATGTGTCACATCCTTAAACAACAAGAAACCCACAGAGTGTGTGTGCAGAACAAGGCAATACTGCTATTTAGATATTTATGCGTTTCAGTTGACTAATTGTCTGCGACGTTGGCAAAAAGAAGTCAGTTACTTATGATAATTTTACTATGTCAGAAAATATTAATTTCATCTACTGAAAAAATCCAGAATTGACAAATGGTGAACTGTGATACATTCATTTACACAACACCAACACAGCATTGACATGCCATTATAGCTGATGCCATTGCTATAGATATCATATCCCGTCTGTGACTCATATAATAAGCTCTTATTTGAAGAAAAATGACTCAGGCATTTACAATTTCAAGCTCAAGGAACAACATCACAAACACTGAAGGCTAGAGAGGCAACAGAATTATTTTCTCCCCCTGGGGGGGGGGGGGGGGGGGGGGGGGGGGGGGGGGGGGGGGGGGGGGGGGGGGGGGGGG
>JAPZDV010000010.1:7955526-7973809 GCA_029814665.1 Acanthurus lineatus | reverse complement strand
ATAAAAATTACTCAGGCATTTAAAATTTCAAGCTCAAGGAACAAAAAACAAAACCCTTAAGGTTTTTGTGGCAAACTAATTATTTTCTCCCACTACCCCCCCCCCCCCCCCCCCCACTCACTTTTCTAGGGTTTTCATCCTCCTCCAGCATCTTGTTTCTTTGTTTCTCTCTCTCTTTCCTCTCTAACTGCTCTTTGGTCAGTGGGTTACAGTTGTTGTGTCCAGGCAACAGGCGGAAGTAACGATTTTTTTCCGGGTCAAAGTAGAAACCAGGCAGCTCTAGCAACAGAAAAGATGTTAAAATTAAGCATGTTTTGTTCCCGATTTTCAATTTATATCCCTGATTATTCCATTTACAGTAGAAACAAGCTGATTGTGGGTGCCAATAAAGTCTTTATGTGGGTTCTTGACGAAAACTGCCTGCGAATGTATTATTAAGGTGTGGAGAGGGGTTGTGCCTGGTAATAACCTGGTGCAGCATTATTGGCCATAGATGAAGAAGATGAGGAGGACGAGGAAGAGGGGGTTGAGAATGACGATGAAGAAGATGACTGGTTGTCATGTCTCCTTTCAGATTCTCTAAATGACTGCCCTGCATCATGTCTGGACCTGTAAACAAAACAACACGAAATAATGACCTTAGACGAATGACATAAACACTGTAAATATTGGACAATACCGATTCATCGAAATCTTTAATTTAAGTCCCTTGAAAGTCTTTTAGTGTTTCGTTTAACATACCACTGTGCTTCCTGTGTTGATCTCTGCCGGTTGTCTCTGTGCCAGCCGTGGCGTTGATTACCACCTTGTCGCCGATATGGTCGCTGCCCCTCTCGCCAGTTCCACTTCCTCATCCTTGCTGTTTTTGACCTAAAGTAAAGATCCTAACCCTGCGTTGTCTTTCAATCGTGTCCACGTGTAAGAACGTTTGGCTAGTCAATACATCACGTTTACATATTAGTTGTGATCACTAGCATACTTGAGCTAACGTTCGCGACACTTGTTTTTCCAGACCTTTATACAGACGTTTGACTTATAAAATGAGAAAATGTAAACGATAGGTGTTGATTAAAAGGTCAATTAACACGCCTCCAGCTGAGGGCATAAATTTTATACTGTCCTATCAAACTGATAAAACTTTACTACATAAAACCACTCATGAGCTAAAGCTAAATGTTGTACAATGAGTTCCTTCCGTGTTAGCCCGCCCTCAGAAGGCATTCATTGGCTAATCGCTAACAACGGTGCACGGCGTTACAGGCATTCATTGGTTACCTTCTTCACGAACGTATTAGTTACGCACGTCACGCACTAGACTAATGCTGCAAGAATTAATGTTATTTTGTTTGATTGACAGATGAATGGCATCCCAAATAATCAAAAACCAACACTAAATATGTGGATTTCAAAGTCAGTGCATATTATTTTAACGTCAACAATTCTAATGAGTTAAAAAAAATGGTCGTATTAAAGCCTGGTGGTTTATTGTTCCAGTAACTATTAAAACCTCCAGTCCAATCAATACAATAAAGGATAAAATGACAGATTTAATCTTATTCGATATTCTTATTTCTAATTATGATGTTGTTGAAACTAAATTAAAGATGAATTGATCATATTTCTCACAAGCTTTACTACTCTGAGCACTGGGAGATTGATTTTGACAGATTTCTCTGAAGCCACGCCTAATGTCTTGATGCTGGTGTTGTATTGGTAGGGCGCACAGTGCCCAGGACCGCATTGGCTGTTATGTTTTTTTTTCATAAGGGTCCCAAACTACACCGAGATTTGGAATATTACGTTACAGTCCGGCAGGAAAATGGCGACTGTCATTCATAATCCTCTGAAATCGTAAGTAATTCCAAAATAATTATAAAACTATTTCATTGTTTTTATGCATGCAGTAATGTGCACAAGACCTATACGCTGCTTAACGCGTAAATTGCTAAGTAACGTTATCACAAAATTAACACTTTTGTCAGATACTCGGACATTCTCCTTGTGTGCGATGTCTGCAGGTACCGTTGCTTACTTGCTATGCTGTGCAATACTAATCTAAAAGCATGCACTTATGCACATCTGCAGAGAAAACATCTCTAACCCGCGCGTAAATGTCCGCACTTTGGGCTCGTGCACTTGGTTTCACTTAGACAGAAAGTTGCTATTGTCCACATTCTGCTTCGGTAAACTCGGTTGACAGAAGTTTGCATGCAGGGTTCTTTGTCAGTGGTTGACGGTTGAATTTGCATAGATAAATTCATGCAATTAATGTCATAAAGCGCACACTGAGAGGGGGGCGACTCGCTCCCTGCACGACTCGTGCTTTCGCTGCGACTGTTAAACGCATACACAATGCATAGCAGGTCATTATATGGTATAATACAGCATTAACCTCCTTTCTTGTATGAAGAGGAAGCTTTCAGTGTGATATAAAATTATGGGGTCTGCAGTTTCCCTGAAGTTTAGATTATAAAACTTAAAACTGATCACGCTGACGTTTATACTCGATCATCGTAGATTTGTAGAAACATAATTATGTTACTTTTGGAATGATGCAAAATCATGAAATATGAAATTAAAAATTAAAATGCAAAAGTGCCCTGCCTGTAGTGCACACATAACTTTCAGATCAGTCCATACTGAATGCATGTCTGTCTTCCTGCTGGCTGACAGCAGATGTTTACCACTGGACATGTGGAATTTGCAGAGTCCGTCAGTTATTACAAAATCTGTTGTGCACGAGATTTAATCGATGTTTACATAAATCTTTTTAAAAAAATGCACACAGTGTGATCTGATCCTGTTGTTTAAAGAGGCAAAAACCATCAACTT
The DNA here is from genome assembly GCA_029814665.1 of Acanthurus lineatus. NCBI lineage: Eukaryota > Metazoa > Chordata > Actinopteri > Acanthuriformes > Acanthuridae > Acanthurus > Acanthurus lineatus. Next base: position 7,970,977 of record JAPZDV010000010.1, on the reverse strand, counting down.
GCCCCACTTAAGGCTTTTTTGATATGATGTGACCACATATGATTTTTCAGAAATGCAAAAAAAAAAAAATTCACCACTCATCAGCTGCGAATCACATCAAGCCTTTTAATACAAAACCAGTGTGCTTTTTTAAACATTTTCTGCATAAATTTTTTTAGAGCAAAAGAGAGGAGGATGAGAGAACTCGTGATGCTCTTGTTTTGTAGAGCTCTTTGTTGACAACCAAAAATATCTTACTGTACACCCAGCACTTGGGGGAAAAAAAGCTTTAAGCTGCTGTATTCTAACAAAACAGATTAGGCTGTAGAGAAAGTATGAATATATGTGTGTGTGGGGGTTTTTTTCTTTTTCATTGGATAGTGCGTGTCTGCAGTTGTGCATTTGGAGCAGCAGATTAGGAGCGCCCCAGTATTCTCCTGGGTCCATCTGTTTGGATAGGAAGAGGTACATGTAAAGACACACAGACTGATGCTGGGTTAGAGACAGAGATGGAGGGAGGGAACCCTCCCCATCTGCCCTTCATATATGGCTGGACTTACTCAGACAACCCCCCCACCCCTTAACCCCATCCAGTATTTGGAAACATGGAAAACAATGCATGTACATGTAGGATGGAGGAAGGACTCCACCTACCAAAACGAACATCAGCCTATACCACAATACGGTTAAAACTGTCTAAAAATGTACGTGAAATGATCTTGTATGAGCCAATAATCAGTAACATATGCGTTAGGACCATGGGAAATGCAGTTGTGGTCTACATTTCAAGCTGCGCAGTTGTCTGGTTGAGACAATAGGGCCCGCTTGATATCTGTCCTCAGGATGTGGATGGTAAATCATAGGCACTCAGCAAGGACATGGTAATAATCTTACCCGCTCTCTTGCCAGTGCTCAGCCCTGAAAGACAAATTACAGCCGTCATAAGGCAGCAGTAAATATGTCTGGCTCTCGAGACACATTCTGTCATGTTTAGCCATGCATATTTATATGATTTGTTTAAACACTCAATTTTACGACTTCTTTGTGACTGAAACCTGGGCGGCTGTGCAAAATGGGACTTAATGAAGAGCTGACATGAGAGGGATTCAAATGAGCAACGCAATTCATATGCAGAACTGTGTTTATGTGCATATTAGGTTCTCTTTTACCTTCTGTCTTATTATTGGGTTTGCACTCATAATGAACAAAAGAGCTCAGGTGGAAAGTGGTTTGGTGTGTTTGTACAAGGACTGAAAGGACATTGGCTGAAATTTGGGGACATGTAAGGGAGATAGTGATGTGTGTGTATGTGCATGAATGGGGATGAAGTGTGTGGAGTTGTGTTTTTATCATGTGTGTTTGTTGCATGTGTGGGCGGTTGTGGAGCTGCCCACCCTTCCCCCAATTTGTGAGAGTGATGGAGGTTGGGGGGGGGGTTGTCTGTCTGGCTGCATTTTACTGCATACATTTATACTACACCCTCAGCACAGGGGCGAACTCTGGCCTTTGTCTATCTGAGAGCGGGGAATGAGAATGTCCACGAATGGTTTCCAGGCATGGGGAATTAAATGGCCAGGAACATTTTTTTATAGACGGCTCCATGCAGTGATCAATCCTACTTCTTCTTTTTTTTTTTTTTCCTGCTCTGCACATGGAACTGGCACATGTTTCTCTCTTCATATGAATTTTGTCCATGTGAGATTTCTTAAAGCAGAGAGGTGAGGTGAGATATGGATGTTATTCTTCTAATATAAAACGGCATCTCTTCCTTTGGAGACGATGTTTTCTCAGATTTCCTCCAGTGGTCCCATGCTGGGTCGAAGTGCGTTATCATTCAGCCCAGCTCTCCAGCTTCCACTCCTTCACCTCACCAGCCTTCAGTGTCTCTACCTCCCGCTCTAGAGGAAAAACAACAGCAGCATCTGAATCAGGGTTTCCCCTTTGCAACACCCTTTCCTCCTTTGCTTGCTCTACCTCTCCCCTTTCCTCCACCTCTGACTACGCTCTGCACCTTTTCCTTTCATTTCCTTTGTGTGTCTGTTTGAGCACAGACAAGCCTATGTATATGTGTGTGTGTGTGTGTGTGTGTGTGTGTGTGTGTGTGTGTGTGTGCGCTCGTGCGTGCACACATCCGCGTCTTTCAGAGAAAATGAGTGTGACAGGGTTTGAAAGGGAACACGTGTGCCCCGGGACATAACAGACCCCTCCTATTCCCTCCCATTCTGCCTCCTTGGCTCCTCCTCCTCCTCCTCGTCTCCCTCCGCTCTGCTCTGCCTGCAAAGTGCCACAAAGACACCTATCAGTGCCCACATTGCCGTTGCCCTGCCTGAACTTCCTATTCCTGACCAAAAATGAACTTCCTCTCCCCTCATGATCTTATACATCATTTGTGATAAATCCTCAACCCTTTGACACTGTTAGTGGAAGTGATATTTATCCCCTGAGGCACAGTATGCACTGTGAGCTTTATTAAAAAGATGTTTCAGTGTGAGGTAAAACATGTCGGGCTGTATTGTAAGGGACTTAGTCACCTGTGCAGTTTTGTTCTGACTTAGTGAGCTGATTTAGGTTATGAAAACAACATTTAAAGACTTCAACCTGCTCCCATTAACAGCTCCCATTAACAGTGGGAATTTTCAATTTGGTATATGTCTGATTAAATGTAGTTTAAAAGTAAAGTAGTTTGTACAGTACTGTAAAATTATAATAGAAACTTAGATTTAAACACCTATATCTGCTGTCTGGGATTGGCAGAATCCATCAGTGGTAGTTTGTTTTTATGCATTATTTCCTTTATTTTGCTAATTCAATTTGTTGCTTCCAAAAAAAAAAGGAAGAGTCACTGCTCAGTGACAGACTTGCATTCAGCAGGCTTACAGCACAACAAAACACACTTATTAAACTGGAGAGAGAAAAGCTGTGTAGATCTAAACTAATTTCACATCCACTTAAGTTTTTTTAAGATGTGATTTGGACTAAACCAGAATTGGGTAGTTGTAAGATTAGATTAAAAAGAAGAACTGAATGAAACCAGAAATGACAAATGGTACACAGGCAAGACTGAAGAACGGATGCAGGACTCAGAAACCAGGGAGCGAAACAGAAGAACAGAAAGCAAACTGTAAAAAAAACAGGGTTAACTGACAAATGGCAGGCAGAGAAGAAAAACACCTGGACTAAATATACTGGAAACTAATAAACTGATAAGCAACAGGTGAGGAAGAAAAACAGGTGGGAGATGAAACAAAGAGAGGCAGTGATAACAAAAGCTTGGCTAGAAAACATAACGGATTAAAACAAGAGATATCGAAACTAGAATGCAAACTACAAGTCCATTTTAAAACCATATTAGCCTTAAAATCCAGTGGCTGATGAATGTTACTGTTTCCATATATATCAAACATAACACATTTTATCCTTCCCACTGTAATAAAGCATAAACGGATCGGTATATGTCACCAGAATCTGTGTCTGTGGTTTCAATGCTACAATCTCAGCCATCATCCTTGACGATGCTCATTAAAATGATTGACAAAGGTGTGAGTATGGTCAGCTGAGGCGAGAAGGACAAGACTTAAAAAAAATGGCTTACATTAATATATGACAGAGAAAAGACTGAAGCATCACAATTGAAAGGTTGGAACCAATTAATGTTTGAAATTTTTTTGCTTGCATTAAGGAAGAAATACTTGATTGATTATCCCAGTTGTGTAATTATCTGTTAAGTGAATAACTGACAAATCATCTTGGCTCTTAAATAAAGGATTAAATTGCAGGAAGTTGAGATATCTCAGGGTAAACTTGTCAGCTGATGAAATATAAAGGAAACAGCGAAGATGAGAGTGTAGAGAGACAAACGTGACTGCGAAGAGACGTATGACAGTGATTTATTATGCAACTAATGAGCTCCATCAGTGATTAATTATTCTGTTTAGCGAGGAGGAAGAGAGAGTGCTGTGAGCAATATTAACTGACAGAAATACATGGAAATTAATAATAAGATCGACGGAAGAGGGTGACAGCAGACAACCAAAACAAAAAAGACGGATTAATAAAACTGCCTCTCCCCCTCAACTAAGGATTGAGTGTGTGTTTGAATATTTATTATGTCCACAAGCGCTATCTCTGTGAGCTCCTAAACATTAACCATCATTGCCTCTGTACTTGGCAGTTATAAGACTGACCATTACACACAAAGCTCCTCTGTGCTAATATGGGAGCAATTGAGACAATCACAGTGGTATACACAGGCACAAACACACACACATGCACAGACACACATGCAGCAACTGCAGATTCCATCAGTATCCAGGAAGCTGTTGACCAAGAGGAATGCGTTCCCCAACATGCAAAAACTCGACTTACATAAGCGCCATCACTAGGATCAGCCGTACAGTCAACTAATGGGTACAAACAGGAGCACAGTGCAATCTCTGAAGGTTGAAACTGGTTCATAGGGGTAGGGGGTGGGAGTCTCAGGACACACAACCCATAAACGGATTGCCTTGCAGGCATACAGATACACATATATATACACACATTCTTTAATCTCACTCAGTCAAACGCATGAAAAACACCTCTCAAACAAATGCAGAGCAGGCATACTTGTTTATGTAAGAGTTTTTGAAGCGGCCCCAGGACATTATATGGATGTTTTGTTGCTGGAAGTGGGACAGAAATGTACAGGCAGTATGGGATGACACAGGCAGGAAGAGAGGGAAGAAAAGTAGGTAAGACAGATGAGGAGAAATGCCTGAAGTTCAGCCAACAAATAATGACAGCAGGGACAGCGATTCACTTCTGGGAAAGTGAGTTATGTGACAGGAAGTCTCTTGGATTTGTTTGGATCATGGTGACTCCTGGTTTGTCATACTGTAAAAACATGCAATGCCTGAAAATACCAGCTGCATTCCTCATCTCTGTAGGTCTCCTGACAAAAACCTCAGCAAGCAAATGCCACATGTGTTAAGGCCCACATGTTTTACTGTACGTGCACACACAGTGAAACACACAGATTTACCGTAGAGCTTTTACTTTCTGCACGAGTGCTCTTTCAACTGCCTCCTTACCGCTGTGATAGGTTGTGAACAGATTTAGTTACTGATTTTGATGGCTTCCAGTACATTATTAGCACTAAATTCTCTGCCACCCCCCTTAACAATAGTATTTGAGATTTAAGTGAGAGAAAGATTTCTATGTCATGAAGCAATAGTTTGTGATTTGGACTATTCACTTTCTTGCCCATCAGATGACAGAATACATACTATCACACAGTATACTGCAAATATGAACCTGAGTCATGAGACATTTAGCTTAGCATGAATACTGCAGGGGGAAACAGCTGGTCGAGCTATGTCAGCAGGTTAAAAAGCTGCCTGTCAGGATATTAGTGCCTGATGGATGCCACTATCATCTGTACCTGTAAGACAATTATGAAGTACAAATACTCTTGGCGGGGTAAGTAGCTAGTCTAGGTCTGTCCAAAAGTGAGCTTCACCTATCAGCCCCTCAAATATGCCACTATTATGCCGTATCTGTGTGGTAAATAAAATGAACTCTTGAGCCATGAGACATTTAGCTTAGCATGAAGACTTTAGCAGGGGGAAACAGCTAGTCTAATTCTGTCCAAAGTAGAGCTGGAGCCAGCGTCCAGTTAGCTCATTTTAGCATAAAACTGTCTAACTTTGTCCAAAGGCAAAAAATGAAATGTGGCCTTTAAGCACTTGATATATAAAACTATCAGACTGTATCATCAATATGAAGCTAGATTCAGGGGACTGTTAGCTTAGCTTGGCAGCTTAGGACTGTAAGCAGATATAAACAGCTAACCGAGTTGAGTCCAGAAGAAGAAAATCTGGCAACCAGCACCTCTAAGTGTTACTAACAAGCAGTTTGTATCTTGTGGTTTTAATCAGCTCAAAACATGAGGTACAAACATTGACTTTTTTTATGGGGGATTATGTGCTGGAATTTTTGTAAGCTGGTGACAGTCACTTCCTGGAATTTCCACTGGTTTCCTAGATAGATAAAATGTCATGTGTGGCTGTACAGTGTTATTATATTAGATTTTTGTCCAGCAGTAAAAATATAGTCACATGGAGTTTTATCACAGCATATTTTATGTTCATAACCTTATCTTCAGTATAACTCGATTGCCATGGCATTTTATATATCTGCAAACCACAGATATGCTGACAGTTCAGGGTATTCTCATGTTTCTTTTAAATTTTTGATGTTGTTCTAATACTGTGTTTAAGGTCTGGTTAAGCTTATATACAAAGCAACATGGTTACACGGTTAGGAAAAGATGGTTTCAAATTATTTTCTCCCTCTCAGTATTTATTGTTATTCTCCTGTCTTTTCCTCCTTTAATTTTTATTAGCTGCTGTCATTTGAATAAAAGCACTATTCAGTTTGAACCCTCACCAATCTGCTATTTAAATGTCCAAAGTATAATAAATCTCCCACTCATTTATGATCCTTGTCCAGATGTGGCATTATCTAAAGTTGAGGTGTAAATCGTGTTTTAGAAGTGTGAAGAAGATGACATAATGCAGAAGTGAGATGGTATCCTTCATCTGCTCTCCACATGTCAAATAATCCCATTGTCCCTTTTTTCAAATCAAATTCTCACTTCATACCTGTCTCCTTCTTTAATCCCCTTCAGCCATACATCTACTTCCTGTTGCTTCCCAAGTCAACCTCTTACCCCTCACAACCCTCCTTCCATCACAAATGCTCCTCTTCTTCCTCACCCCCATCCCCACCCCCCACCTCAAACACTGCACATCTTTGTGAGATTCAGTGTGACCAGAGTACTGGTCTTTGTCCAGCTTGGCATTCTTAACATATCTTTGTAGAGAATCCACAGAGCCAGTCAGAGAGACAGGATGATGGACAGGCACACAGCAGATAGACATGTATGCACATAAACAGATCCTGCTGATTTGAGAAAATCCCCAAGAGCAAAAGAGATCATTGTGGCATTTTCCTCTTTTTTTCATAAATTTTAGAAGTGTGTTTACACATGCACGAGTGTCCTGTTTTTGGGTCTCAAGCTGTTTTTGATCAAAGTCAGGATGTGACATTAACACGGAACATGAAAAACCTGCTTATTCTAATCCCTGCTTACATGATCATAACACTATCCAGGTTTCTTGTCATCTGTCTGCAGGTGTGTCTTGAGTTCTTACCATCTCAGCCAATGTGTTCTGTATGGTCTTAAACCAGGATAAGGTGTTTACATGCCACAGTATTCTGGTTTCTATCAGAGTTCTCCAGGTAGCATAAACATATAGGTTTCTTTAAGCCAGAATAAGATCACATCCACATTCCTGAAACTATGTTGTGACATTTACTCACTGATTATTTTGTCTCACTTAAAGACAATATTTGGAAATCATAGAAAGGGGAAACTAAAAGCAAATTATTCTTCATGGCTGTCTCTTTTAATAAAATAACTAAACAATAATCTGTGCCCAGCGTTGGTTGGCTAGTTCAGTCCTCTGAAGCCAAGCCATGTGCGCCCCTGCTAACTGAAGAACAGACCCCATTACAACTATCTAGCCTCCATCTTCCTCTCCTGATGTCAGTTATGTAATAACCAAAAAATAAACTACTTGAGGTGCATATTTTATCTTTGGCAAAAGTGAGTTTGTCTTGGTTTGTTCTGTCTGTCTCCAGTGATCATAGCTGCAGAAATCTTCCAACCAGACAGAGACTGTGGAGATGGATGGCTCAAATCCTGATTTATACTCTCTTGTCATTGATAGTATGTGTGTGACTGCATCTGTGTGTAGCCCATCTGTTATGTGGACTCCGTTACATCACTCTCACTTATCTATCAGTCTGACAGGATGAAGCATTTCTTCTTTTCTTACAGTTCATCATTGTTTCCTGTAATCCTTGTTCCCTTATAGTGCTCAGCCTGGTTCTTTTCTGCTCCGCTGTCTTTGTGCTGCATTTGATATATGCTGCAAATCCAGACTTCACCCAACAATCTGAGCCAAAATATGAAGAGAAGTCTGGTCCTGTAACATTAAGCTGAAGGACTGAAAATGCCTGCTTGTACTTGATTTGCAGCTCGTACCAAATCATCAGCGGCCCAGCAGCACATGTTATTGCCATTAACTGTTGAACAATGTTAACGTTTAGCTGATGGGCCTTCACCAGCAGGAATGACTCGATGTTCAGAAAGCAGAAATCGAAGCAGCATGCTGCAAATGGCTTGGATCAATGACAAACCTAGGACTATATTGTTATTTGTGGGTAACTTGAGTTCAGTGAAAAAATGATTTTTAAATTTACTTCAGATGCTGAATGAATGAGGCAGTTGTTGTAGATGACAATGATAATGATTATGATGGATAACATTAAAAAACAACACAACTGATTTCTGTCTTTTGTTACATTTTGTCCGCCTGTCTGACTGTTTACCTGCCATGTTTTCTGACCGTCTGTATGTCTGTGTTCAGGCTCGGTGATCAGTTCTACAGAGAGGCTATTGAACACTGTCGCAGCTACAATGCTCGTCTCTGTGCTGAACGCAGCGTGCGCATGCCCTTCCTGGACTCGCAAACTGGGGTGGCACAGAATAACTGCTACATCTGGATGGAAAAGCGCCACCGTCAGCCAGGTAATCCACTCAGCAAATTTCTGTGTTCTAAATACTGAAGATATCCATGTTATATAACATAAATTACCATTCCCATTTTATCTAGGGAACAGCTGAACATTTTGTGAATTTTTTTATTACTTGAAAATTGACACCACTCATATATGTGTACATTAAATATGCAGCTGTGGCCAGCAGCTGGTTGGCTTAGCTTTGCATAAAGGGGAGAGCAGCCGGCCTTGCTCCATCCAAAGTTTAAAAATATGTTTGTTTAATCCATGCAAAAACCAAACTGTACTGAAGAAATGTCAGGTTGTGGTTTTACAGGGGTGTTCTGTGCCAGACTATTCCTGGTGACCTTCTGGAGACCACGACTGGCCAGGCAACTGATGTAGACTTCATAAAGTCACTGTGAAATTTGATGTGTTATTTAGCGAGGCCTTAGAGATGCTGGTAGGCGGATTTTGTTTACCTTTGGACAATGCCAGGCTAGCTGCTTCCAGTCCTTTTGCTATACTAAGCTTAGCATCTGCTGGATACAGCCTTATAATAAACACACTGAGAGTGGTTATAGTTTTGCTCTAAAACAAATAAGCAGAAATGCATAAATATGGATGCATATAAAGAATTAATTTATAGACCGCCTCCTTAAATGAAACAGCAAGTCAACCCCTCCTCTGTATGTTCTATGAGATACCACTTGCTGATTTATCCTGAGACAAGCAGTCAGAATGCTTTATGCACATCTGGGTCGCCTGTACAGCCAAAGGGAAGAATCTGCTCTTTACTGAGAGCTGGACACAAATAGCCTGCTCTCCATCTTGTATGCAAAGCCCTTCAGGCCCCACCCTATACTTTGTGGCAGACCTAACTCACATCATATGCATTTATTCTGGGTTTATCCCTCCCCCCTCATTCTCTTGATTTTTGTTTCACTGCTCACACTTAAAAAAAAAAAAAACTCATCTCCCGCCATCTCTAAGCTAATGGCAGGACATGATTAAACACAAGGGCAGAGACCATGCAAGAAGTCTGCATTACTGAAATAGTATAATAATAATAAAAATAGGATGAATTTATTTAAATTGTTCATAGGAGTAAAACTGAAACCATCCTCGATATAAAGCACTTTTTTTTTTTGGGAGACAGTTTCTGGAATCTGACCATAAAGGCAGGATTTTTCTGAATACGTGGCCATTAGCCTGAGCACTGAAATCAGGACATATTAAGTGTCAGGAAAATAAGACCAGTCCACTGTGTGTGTGTGTGTGTGTATGTGTGTGTGTGTGTGTGCGTGTGGCTGTGTGTGCACGCAGGGGTCTCAATGCAAGTTTTGTTGAATGGTGCGCTTGCCAATGGTTGTTAAAATTCTTCCTGTGTACCCGTGTCTCTACATGTTCCTATGTCTACATATATATGAATGTGCCTGTGTGTGTGTTTCCAGGCCAGGCAGCAGGACAGATGTACACCTACCCTGCTCGTTGCTGGAGAAAGAAGAGGCGACTCCACCCGCCTCTGGATCCCCAGCTCCGCCTGTGTGAGCTTCGACTAGGTAAGACAAACACATGCAGCATATTAACATGCATGCACAGTGAATGCCACGGCCACAGCAGTATTGACCCCTCAGTTATACAAAGCAAGCTAAATGGTGCATCCACAACCTTCATCTAAATTCACTTATACATTGTGTGCATGCCCTCTGTGCTCCCATATAGCTGCAGTGAGCTTTAGGCGTGCTCGGTGGCGTTAATAATTCGCTATCTGACCATCTGGCTCTGGTTAGTCCGTCGCTCTCTCGCCAGGTCTCCAGGTTCATTCTCTCCCCTGAATCAATGCCTCCTCTCTCTGTTCTCTGGCAGTAGACACACACACACACACACATACACACTCACACATATAAGCGCACAAACACCCCCACTCATGACTCTCGCTCTCAGTTGCAGCACAGAAGCACCCTAACTGGGCCTCTATAATCATTTGTCCATGAGGCATTAGAATGTAAGTGAGTCTTATGAGGTGGAAGTGTGTGCTTTTCTTGTGTGTGTGTGTAAGTGTGTGCATCCATGCATGCATATGTGTGTGTTTTGGGGATTTTTTTTGCAATGGAATGCCTCAGGAACCTGATCAGGGGGAGAAATAAAGGCAAGTCTTTGTTTCGACTTTGCCACACTATTGTTTCCCCCATTTGCTGTCTTCCAGACGCAATATAATACCCCGGAGCTTTCCAGCGAGAAGGATTCAGCTCTTAGCAGAGGACATTTTTGGGGACAGAGAGAAAAGAAACACCCCCGAGTGGCAACCAACCACACAACCTACCAGAGCATTAAAAAAAGGACAAAAAACTAGCAATTCGCTTTAGTTAACAAGAGCAAGGGAGCTGTTGTAGCTGAGGGTGAGACAAAGAGCACAAGTTTCCAGCTTTGTTTTGCAGAGATCCAGTTCTCCAGTTTGGCCCAGATATCTATCATAACACGACAGAGGAATGTGAGTGCTCCCCTTTCAGGCTTTTGGAAATGCTTAATGTTTATTTAATGCTTCCTGAGCAGAGAGGTTTGTCTGTGTGTGTGTGTGAAGATACACAGAGGCGCTGTCACGAGGTTAACTTCAAAGAGTTTGAAGCCAGAATTGAATTCCTTGTTTTGTGGATCTTCTGCTTTTGCTTCATATCACAGCTCGACATATGAATGACCACACCTCAGTCATTTTGCTCTCCAAGATGTATATTGTTTCATCCGTTGAGGGTTCAGAGTTGCGAGCAAATGCTAAAAGATCCAGATAATTCTGTGATAACATGCAGTTACCAGTCATTTCTCATATTTAACTCGGTTCTTACACCCTACTGTTGACGTTAAAAGCAATTTATATTAAAAGATCACTTTCTAAAACTGTTTCTGTTGTGCATGAATGGATTGCTGCACAGAAATGTGCATTTAAGCAGGTGTAAGCAATAAATTTCATGAATGAGTGTTTCAAGTCACATCAATTCATCCACATCGGCACCTGAGTTACACAAGTTTTCATGACTGCTGGTATTTGTGAGAAGAGGCATATATTTGTGGATTCAGCAGGCAGTTTTTGGGATTGGGGTGAGGGCGGGAGCGTCTGTGTCAAAGTCAACCTACCAAATAGACACAAAGAAATGAGAGGGGAGGAGGAGGAGGAGGGAAAAGAGGAGACACAGAGGTACAGCAGCTTTGTATTCAATAAGAATAGTAGCCCTGCTCACTCCCTGCATTTCTTATCACATCCATACTTTCATTCTGTTTTTTATCCCGGTGTTAGAGTTCAAAGACGAGGACAGAGTCGAAGCTGCTGCAAGTTCATCTACAAGGAAATGAAAAGAGGGAGAGAAAGAGACATAAAGTAGAAGCAAGAAAAAGAAAATGAGATACTAGAGTTATCATTAAGCTTTTTGGGTTATTATTTTTCTCTTGTTTTACTTGGATACTGTCTTTTTTATGTTAAACCTGGCATCATGCACTGCCACCCTGCATATCTTACACACAGAGAACATTTACACAATATCCATATTGATACTTTCAAATTCTTATTGGGTGATTTGGTACAAAGCTGGTAGAGAAAATGTTACTACATCAACTTTTGTGTCTAACACGCTCAGCAAACATGTGTCAGCTAACATGCTGAGCTGCAACACTTACACACACACACAACTGCTATCTCAAATACGCTTCTCTTTCTTTTTCCTCCTCTGCCACCGCCTCCACAGAAGCAGAACTGGCCCCGAAGCGTGAGGTTCCCCCAGGGGAGGCCACAGCCTTGGAGGCCCTCCTGAGGGGGGACAGCCTGCTGGAGAAAAAAAACAGCCTGTGTAAGGAAGAGGAGACGTTGCTGGAAATTCAGGTATGTTATTATATGTGAGTTATGTACGGTATTGACTGTATGTCTGATCTGTTTTGGTCCTGTAAATGAATAAAACAGCAGGGATTTAAATGCAAGCATGCAAATGAGAGATATAGGATAAGACATCCTCTCTAAGCAGACATATTTGTTACTTTTATCTGAGCTTCTCTCTCTCTGCATGTGTGTGTTTGTGCTCTGCAGAGAGTTCTGGAGGCTGAGGAAAATGGGGACGGTTTCCATGATGACGATGACTTTGAACTGGATACTCCAAAGAGAAAGAACAGAAACAGAGGAAAAGTGAGCGTGTACACAAGCATTTATGATTGTGTGTGGTGTAAAAAAATAGATACAGTTTCATTAATATAAAACTGATACAGTGAAAACCTACAGCATGTTTCTGTTAAATTTGAGCAATATCTAATGATCTTCTAATGATCACAATAAACCAGGAGAGGAGATATCTGATTTTACATGGCTATGTGTAACCTTTAAATATAGCAAGTGTACTGTAATTAGAGTTAAAATGTTACATATAGTACCTTAAATGACATTTTATAAGAAATATAAAAATGTACATAAAGTATATCATTTGGAATCAGATCTTAAATATCATTAATTTGTTCATCTGAGGTTTAAATATCAAACGTGTGTTGCGTTTCCTCTCAGAACAGAGGATCCAGTCGCAGGAGGACAGAACCCATTAACACGGACGACCAGGACAAACCTTACGTCTGTGACAGTAAGGAAAAAGAGAGCCTTGTACATCATGTGCCATCATGTGATCTGTGTCCTTAGCTTTTGATTTACACATTAGTTTACCTAAATACAGAATCACTGTGTTGCCAAAACTCAAGTATGAGGAGAAACTTTTCTACTCCATAGATTCAGCCATCACAAAGACTCCCTTTATTCCTGTATGATATATTGTCAGGAAACCGTTCTTTACATGCCTGCTCCAAATTCTTAGGTTATGGAAGCATCTAGTCGTTTTCTCTCATCTTTCAATGATAGCCCCCTCTCCTTCTGTTCTAAGAGCAGTCGTCTGCAGCATGAAGAAAGAGTCTGCTGTTAATCCAGACCTGACCAGCATGCCACTTTCGTGCGCGGGCAGAATCCCCCAAGAATGGATTGCCGTGGGGATTGTGGATAGAGATAGCCACGCTCGAACAAATGAATCTCATCCTCATTTTGTGTCTTGTTCTGTCTTTCCTTTATTGTTTGCTTTTGTGTCTTCTCTGTTCCAGATAGATACAAACAAAAGCATAACTCAAAAAAGGCTGAAGAAGGTACCTGAACCTGTCGCCATCTTGTCTTTCCATGAACTTGTCTTTATGTTGGCCTTTTTGCTCATGGGCATCTGGTGTGGAAATGGTTGACTGAATGCTAATACCTCAGAGATATCTAATGCCAAAAATGCTTTACGCTAGTAGAAGCATCCATTCCTGAATTCAGTGCAAGCATTGCATGACACTAGCGCGATGCCATGTGCCCTCATGCTTGCTCTTTGCAAGGCATGCACCAAATGATGCTTAAGCAGCAGCTAATGTCGCACTGATGGATGCATGTTTCTTCAGGCCTCACTAGCTGTGATGTGATCCACAGATGCAGCCATCGTAGAAGCTTTTATAATGAGCAGAATTTCTTAGAATATTTCATATGGTTCAGTTTTTAACCACAGGATTGGTTTAACAGTGAGTTCACTAAGAGGTGGTGAAGCTCTGCTGCATTCTGGGAAATTTTCCAGTAAAGTATTTTCCAGTAAAGATAAGATGTTGCTGAAAAATTAGCGGCAATAAGAAAAGCAGCAGAAATATACAATACTTCAGCTTCCAGCTTCTATGGTGGCTACAACTGTAATGTGCTCATTAACAACCCCAAGAACTGCTACAATATTAGATTCTAGACTCCAATTTTCATATTAGCAACAGCAACAGTAGAGTAAAAAGATGCCAGTCAGTATCTAACATTGTGTTAATTAGCTCTAACAGTCACAGATAGATACTGAACCTTTTACACACCTCTTGTGTTCTGTCTTCATATCTGATCTAATTCCTTGTGTAAGACTTATCAACAAGTCTGTGGGTTTTCCTATCAATTACAAAGTGCGTTCAAAAACTTCTGAGATTGCCATTCCATTTCATTCAAAGTAGTTGTAATGCAATGAAAACCTGCTTTAGCGCTCCTGCAAAGCTTTTAACACCTAGTGCGTCTCCTTCAAGTATGTCAAACACCATCTGCGATACGTCCTCCTCAGTGTAAAAAGGGTGACTGTGTTGTTGAAGGTGGAGAAACCTGCACGTTTTTAATGCACTGTGTGCAGCAACACTGTCACCCAGTTGTTATCACACCACAGTTCAGGTCGTTTATGCCAAATATTCTTTCTCAGACACCTCAGAATGTCACAGTCACACAAGGTGGGACTGCAAGCTCTTCCACTATGAAGACTGCTGTTTGGTTTCTGGGTTTTAGCTGCAGACCCAAACATATCATCACTGCTGATGATCCTGTACATAAAGTTTGTGTAATCTGGGGCCTGTTGACAGGGATCCTTCAGCATGGTGCTGCTTCTGTTTAGGAGTCAGAAAATCCCAAGTACGCATAAACCAAGCATGTGTAACACAGGTGCTGATGTTGATCAAGCCATGAAACCCGGAGTACTTACTCACAAAGAACTGAAAAATTTTTCGATTTGATTGCAGAAGGAACAATCTCAGAAGTTTTTAATCACACCTCGTAAATGCCTGATTTTACATTAGCCAGTTAAGCATCTTTCTTCCTTTTGTAGCAGATAAAGCCTCTTTCTCAATGTCTCAGAAGTAGTAAGATATCCTCCCAACAACACTGTCTTTTAACTTATCCCGTAATGTACTAATGTCGGGTGTTAAGGTTGTTGTGCCCAAAATTAACCCACTGATACAATGGTTTTTTTTAATTTAAATAAAAATGTCATCCACAGACGCAACATTTTATATTCTGATATACTGTAACACTACAACA